>DWAO01005569.1:0-11651 GCA_018230605.1 Heliconius congener
ATATATATATATATATATATATATATATATATATATATATATATATATATAATCGGCTGAAATATAGCGAAGCTAGTCACTAAGGTAGTAGTGCTCCCATTTGCCAGCCAGCATTTATCGAAGCGTATTCAGCTTTATGACCACCCAGCCAGGTTGGTAAATACCATTCAAAACAGTTCAGTGCAATATCCGGAGGAGCCGTGTTCACCAATAATATCCGGCTGTCTGTCTAGTGACATCGCTACACAAAGCTGATCGTGGTTGGTTGGTTGGTTATGTTACAAGTAAATTGGAATACCGATAACGTTTCATCACTACAGGTAATTACTTAGCAATATAAATCAGCTTCACGCTGTATCTCGCACACAGCGGGTTAGGCGGAGGGAGTCTAGTGTTAAGTAAGTTAACCCTCCGTTCCCCACTTTCCGCCGAATCCTGGAAGCGTTGAGTGTCGTTCGCGCTTTTTGCCTCGACACCAGAACGAAGAAATGAACATTTTTGAGAGATTAAATTTTTAAGACAACTCATGAACGGTTTTGAAACAGCATATACAACATCATAAAATTAGAATACAGTTTTGAATGTGCCAGCTAGTAAAGATTCATACAGCCTTTACTGGCTCGGTGGTGATGCCACTGCTGCATACAAATGAGACAAAAACAATAACCACATACATCATCGTCATTCCGAGTGTCTTTATATTGATGCAACTTTCCTCATAACTCTAAAGCTGTCGTTAAAAAAATATAATAGTTCTTGACGTCGCTAGTTATAGGTAACCTTAGTTTTTCTTTTAAGAGCACCAAATAAATAAAATATCTGCTTCTTTTTTACTTCAGTATGAGTGTTTTTTTTAATGAAATCGGTTTATTTCTTTTTTTTTATTATAAAAATATATTTTGTTTTTTTTTATTTCTGGTCATTTTTCAAGAGTTTATTATAATTAATATTAATTATTATCACATACGTTTATCGTTTCCTGCAAGTGAGGTCGAATATCGTAATAAGTTCACTAAAATTATGTCGATAATCGTTATTTAAGTTACTGTTAAGTGACTCATTTCTCTTTAACTTTTACATTATTAAGAAATGGAACAGAACGCCTAAAATTAAACATAGACAATGTTTAACAAAGAGATGTAAAAACTTTTATTATTACTTTAAAAATGTAAAAAATTTGAACCCATACCAACGCCGTGTACTCAAAAGCGTCCTAGTGAAGCCTCGATGACGTCAGCTTTAGCAGGTAAAAACAATATCCCTTCCTAATGAAGAAGTTTCAAGCAAAATTATTTTTGTTATTATAATAGAGTACATTGTTAAATCTCTTTTAGGTTTCTTTAATTTCGCTAAAAGTTAATTTATGGTATTTAACTTAAAAATAGGAGACCAGTCGTGGCGCAGGGGCACAAGTGTACGACTGTGAATGCGACTGATTGTAGGTTCGATCCCCACTCGAGGAAATTAAATAGTTATTTAAAATTATATTTTCAGTTTTCGCTCCAGTGTCGAGGCAAAGCGAAGCAAAGCAGTCTTAACCCTATATATCGCTCCGCCTATCCTGCTCTGTGCAGGATACAGCGTAAATCTGATTTTTGATTATTAACTTATAAATATATAGACTATTTAAAAATGTATTATTTCAAAATTTTCATTATTTTTATTAATTTAATATTAAATCGTTATAACTTGAAATGGATACTCCATTTACACTTGCGCTTAATAAACATGAAACTTGATTGTCTGTAATATAGGAAAACGTATTCTTGGAAAAACATTGATATAAGTAAAAGTACGTGAGAAATTTATTATAGGTTGTAGGTACGTACATCAAGTATATAATCTATATAAAAAACAGTAAGAGAGGTCAAACCTACAACAATCAACATTACTGCAATTTGAAAAGCAACCTTTACTTTACAACATATTCTTTAACTTGTACACATTTTCAATGTCTGCGAGAAACTTACGTGATATTATAATAAATATATTAAATTCACCTATAGGCCGATATAAGCCAAGAATCTGACTTGATTAAGAAATAAATCTCTTGACACGATATTTAATATAAACAAAAACTTGTTTAAAAAATCGAAATTATTGAATGATTTAAGATTTTCTGGCTTAAATGTATGTGGTATCCTTATTACGGCTTCTTGGAATCCTAAAGAACCTTAATGTCATCGTTCATTAAAGAAACACTTTTTATCTATATCATTTGTCACCATATCCACGTTGCGTTTAAAAGAACTTGGTCTTTAGTAGTTTATCAAAAAAGGAAAGACGTGTTGGATAATGTAGTTTACATTATCAATTCATACATTTTACAATTACATCGACTAAGTACTTAGTGAGCTATCTTATAACGAATATTTCTATTATAACAACGTTTTTAATGTATAAAAAAACAGCATTGCAAAAGGTCAATGATATAATTTTGTTTTTTGTGAAAAGCATCGTATATTTAATATATTTATTTGTATTACAATTTTTATTTTACTCAGGCTGAAATAATATTAGTTTGTGAAAGTTTTATAACCACTTTAGCCTTATAAAAATGCACGTTATAGAATAAAATGTTATCTGACTACGTTTTCAATGAGTCATTCAGGTAAATTGTAATTAAAAACATCTGAGATCACTCACGTAAAATTAAACTTAAGAGTATTTTTTTTACTATGTTTAAAATAATTTAAGGTTAAAATACCAACATTTAAATTACTTTGAGTTTCAATGGAATATAAAAATATAGAAAAAAAAACTGCAATCGAAGACTAAATCAGAGAATTTAAATAATCATCCACACGGCATTGTAATATAGTGGCGAGTTACTGTAAACGGAAAGACTGACGTGACGACGTAAGGCTTTGGCGAAGCAATTTTCTCTTTTAGAAAATCTCTTACATAATATTCAATACACAAATATATAAACTTACCCTAAACAGTTATCATGGTGACACGAGAAATGGAACACTATGTTACACTGTCAACTTTCTAAAGTAAATTTAATACTGTTTCAAAGCCTTAGAGGCTCGGCGGCCAATCGTGACGGTGGGTGACGGAATGTGACTCTTGCGCAGGTAGAGCTGTGTCGGTGTGGTGTAACTTGCTTTGTGTGCGTGAATGTAATTATTTACATTGTAGTCACAGAGAGCCTAGCAAGTGTGCGTTTGATAGTGTAGCGCGCTGTAACAGGTTCTTATGGCGGGTGGATCGTTTTTTAAACATTTGAAAATAAAACAATATGAATAATACAATATTATGTACGATAATGACGGTTTAAGTAATCAATTGTGAAATTTTAAGCAGGTTATAATGCTTATAATATTAACAGGTGTATTTCGTTATACGTACTTACTTATGTTTATTATAACTTAACTTAGTTTTATAAATAAATATTGTCTCAACAAAATATTGAAGCTCGCTTACCAAAGTAGACACACAAATATATTTAAAATTTTTATAAGTGTTAAATATGCGTAATTAAAATTGGATATTCAATAGGAAAGTTCATTCAGACGGAGATATTTTAAAAAAATATCTCTAGAGCCCTTTACTTTGAAGTTCACTCATCGTCCCGCATGGCAAATTCTAAACAAATTATTTTATTATTCAAAATAATTTTAAAAAAGCCTGTTAAAAGGACGGGTGTAAAAATATAAAATTAGAAAAATAAAGAAGAGGTACGAGATGTTCCCTTTAAGCTAGAATGTTCCTTGATTACGAGATATTCAATTTATTATGAATGAACGCACTTGTTTATTCGCAAGTTAATCTGATATACTTAAGATCGCATTTTTTCTTCTATAAAAAATGAGTGACTGAAGGGCAAAGGGCCGAATAAAACCTAGGCAGCACTGGGAGTTTCGCTACAGTCGCGAAGGTTCATCTTCAGGTATCTAGAGATATTTTCTGTGGGGCCTGGGCTTTGAACAGATGGACAGATGTTTGTGTAAATAATGTTTTTTTTAATTTTTGGGGCAAATTTTGTTGTAAGTAAAATTTCTGGGGTGGGCACCAGACTATTCTGGGGTGGGCACGGCCTACACAGCTCTCCCCCTTCCTACGCCCATGAGAATCATCTCGTAGACCTTTCCGCTTCGGCACATTGTACGTGCTCACATTAAATGTAACATTTTGATAGTTTTTACAAAAGTAAATAGACACTTTTATGCAAAAAGTAGGTACATCATTGATATGACACAACGTACGCTCATAAGGATCTTTTTTCATCAGTATTCGTATAACTCTTCAACACTTCATGGTACTGATAAGGTATGGTTACGGTGTTTTATCGCATTTATTATTCTTATCATTATCATTATGATGAACTGTTTTTTTTAAACTCACTCACATTGTACAATAGCAGTTCTTACAGATAGTATTAAAGTTTGGTAAGATTACAGTCAATCTGGGCAACTATAACAGATACGATTGATATTTTACACTATATCATAAAATTTAAAGCACATTGCAGGGGTGATTTTGTTTTATTATCCACAGACATCCACAATAAATTTTACACTCAAAGAATCATTCAAAAAAGTTATAACTTTTCTTCTTATTAATGTAGATAACATTAGTTCATGTTTTTATTAAATAATGGATTGGAACTGCGGAATGGTTGTAATAAGACAACCATTCTGCAGTTTTGTTATTTAAACAAATGCAGGATCAATCTAGAGAGCGTTTTGGTATTTGTATACTATAATATATATATTTTTAATCAGCATTAAAAAATATTAAAAAACACATTTAATAGAAAACTTTTAGGCAAATTAGAAAGCCAAAATTTGAGACCAGTCGTGGCGCAGCGACACAAAGTGTGACGACTGTAACACCGACTGGTTGTGGGTTCGATCCCCTGTCGAGGAGATGAAATATTTACATAAATTTATATTTCCATTTCGTCGCTCTGGTGTCGAGGCAAAGCGCGGCATTGGGATCTGCCACTCAACACGCACTTCGGCAGAAATGTGGAACGGAGTGTCTTAATACAGGCCTACCCTGCTGTGTACGGGATACAGAGTAAAGCTGATTTATTTTGATTAATTTTTAAAAAGCCATACCATATAATTTTTTTTTAATTTCAGATTCTTGGCCGAGATTCTCCCCCAATATACAATTTTAAAGTTTACTTCCATTTATTTATTTTTTAATTTTCTCGAATATTGCAGCATCAATGTGGCTTATAGATTACTAAACAGCCAAAAGTGTAATATAATAAAAATATTCTTTAAGCATTTGCCAATCGAGTATCTTTACATAGATCATACATACTAAATCTAAATATGAATATTTAGACATTTTTTTTACTTTTTTGGCGACGATTTTTTATATTTTTTTCATTTCAAGGTGGGTAGGTAGAGCGAACCTTATGGCAATGCATTTGTAATAGAATTAGACTTATTGCGCGTTGAGTATCGAAATTCAACGCCGCACGCCACAGTATTCCTGGAAAAGGAAATTATAGGAATTGGAAATAATTTTAAGCATCATCATTTCCCTGAACATTGGTTACCCAACAGTCATACATGTGTACGGTTAACGTATTTGTTTTTAATATTAAGTTCTACATGAGGGTAAAGCAAAAAAATATTTTTTATTAAAAATTATCAAGAAACACGGCGATATCTTAATCTGTCGAGTATATAAATATTATAAAAAAGCATAATATAACAAATACTGGTTTAAAATTTTTAACACGACAAAAACATGCAATGTTTCTCGATTGTTAAACTCGTAACTAACCAAAAAATATTGGCATAAATAAAAAAAAAACAAACTTTAATTACGTCTTTTATTATGAACATTGATCAGTATCTTACACAATTAACATCAAATTAAACCTAAACTATCATATAAAGTTGAAAGTAGGTAAATAAATGTAACTTATACTCGTATAAATATAAACGAAACATGATATACTCTATACTACACGAAATGGTTATAACTTTTATGTTTAAGGCATAAAATATTCATAATTTGCATATAATTCAAATTGAATACGTTCTCTATTAAAATATATTAAGAATATAAATATTCGACCATTCTCAACATTCGTCAATATCAATTTTACTCTAAATATACTAATTTCTAGGAAACCTTTTTGGTCCTTTGGATATTTTATTTGTACTAACATGATTTCGGCTTTATAAAACGTAGGTAAAAAATATTGTATCACAATATAATATGGTCATATTATACTAATGTAGTATATTTTAGTGTCGTATGTAATGTTGCAACTATATATATAATGGTCAACGTGAAACATATATATATACACACACAAATATACATGTACAGACCTCAAGTACTATTTAGGTCAATATATAAAGAAATACATTTTCAATATAGTTTATTTGCTTAATTAATTATACACATCATTACATCAATGTATTAGTAAAATAATAAAAATCGTCTGTCTCTTTAAAATTTATAAACAACAACTTGGTAACTATAATAAAAATATATTCTTGATTTTTTAAAATAAAACAACTTATTTATTTAATAATAACTATTTAAAGATTATCTCAATTAAAATATAAATGCCAAGTCAATGCATTATATGTGCGTAACAACAAAAATCTCTCAATAAAATTGCTTATATAACATATTTCCTAAAAGAAACAAAAACTTAATTTAAATTTAGTTGAATAAAACAATCTCCTTAAATACAGTAACTATAACTATTTTGATGGCCTCAAACTTGAAACCTTTATATTATATTATATAGAGGTAATCCATAACCAATAAAAATATATGTAAAAAATAAAACCAATTCTATAATATGAAAGTTATTTTAAGCATTTTTTATTAAATATGAAAATATAATTTTTTAAATAAATACTTTCATTTCATGTAAAAGTAACATTTAATATTAATATATGGTGTTCTAATTAGTTAATTTCTCAGAAAATATAATACATATGAACTTATGTTATTTAATTATTGCGAGGAAAACTGATTTCAATTTTCATTTAAAAACATTTAACATAAAACTATAACTATAGCTTTTACTAATTAAAATATAAACCATACACATATATATAAAAACATGTAATAGGTATACTTATATAAAAAATTCTAACATATTATGTATCACAAAATATGTATTCATTGCGCAAAGAGTAAAATTCAGAAGCATTAAAAAACTACATCCCTTACGAATATGTAGTGTCAATAATACTATCCCGCAAATAGCAGTCCAGACAGAAAGACCTAGTATTGAGACATTACGTTCCCGACGCACCACCCATTTGTTGAGACATTGCGTGTTGAGTGGTGGAACTCAACGCGGCGTGGGCGATAATTCGTTGCCTCCAAAGTGAAAATCAGACCTAAAACCATCACGTTCACAGTCACACGCTGTGCCATGACAGCCTAACAGAATAGATACTATTCTTTTAGGATTTTAGTTTTATTACTTAGAGCACACTATTTATAACACTGCACTATCACATACATTCATAACTTTATTCACTTGACACCTACCAATGTTTATAAAAGTTTCTACCGTAAATATAAATTATTGTTTTCTTATCTTTTGTATAAATAATTAAATAATTATTTTTGAACACTCCGTATAAAGAGTGTAGACATAGTTGTAAACACGTATGTGAGTTGTGATGCACGTTCTGTAACGTAGAGGAGTTCGAGCGACTTTTTTTTCTTATTTTATAATAACCACAATTATACGTTTATATCTGTATACTATGTATGGATATACAGGAACTGATAGCGTATTCTGTTCTTATTTTAATATAAATTATCATTATATATTAATTTTTTCACTCTGTGAAACGGAAAAGCTATAAGTTGTACGCAAGTACTACGATCTGGAGGAGCTCCCAGTGTCCTCTGGCGGCGGCAATGGCGCATCTTCTTCATATATCATCACCAGTTTGCTGTATTCTCGTTTTCGACGCCGAATCTGCTTTGATAATAATATCATTCGATTAATTTCTGAACAAATTGTATATCGCTCATCTGTATACTGACGTAATTGCATTTTATCAACCTTTCATATATACAGAGTGTAACGCGATCGACGGGTGGGGAGTAGTCTGTGGGACCTCATTATCCTACCGTCTTACCCTCATATATATTCAGCGATTTACATTGGTTCAGCAGGTATCTAGGAAATTGTGATTTTTTGGAAAAATTCAGATTCTTGAAGAAAATTAGAGAGCCGTGATTTTTTTCCAAACTCACTTACAGCTTAGTAATAGGTCTTTCGTGTCATATAATAATTTACAACTATCGGCTTATACATTTTCTCAATATGAGAATTGGTTACCTTTAAATCGATTTTTTTAGGTGTTTACCGAGAAGTTGGTATTTTTCACCAAACACTTATAGTCAAAGGATATTTGTAGCAGAAACCGTGAATTGACTAATGCTCTTGAGTGGTAGTTAATATAAAGTCTCTTACCTACCTTTACAATATCGAAATTTGTGTACTCTACAAACATTCTTTGACTATAGTTGACTGGTGAAAAATGAAAACTCTTCGGTAAATAAAAAAAATAGTTGATTTACAAGTAGTCAATTATTTAATGAGAATAATAGTTATTAAATAACTATATATATTTAATGATTCAAATACATTTTTAACATGTCGTAATTAAGCTAGCTTATGGAACTTTCAAGAGATTATTTTACACAAATACCAAAATTGCCAGTATTTTCGGTACAGCCTCTGAAAGTTTTTTTTTAAATTTAATTTTTGTATATACCAATATGAAAGGGCAATATAGCCCATATTGAGGAAAAAACCACGGCCGCAACAGTAGGGTTGCATTTGCCAATTTTCTTCAAGACTATGAGTTTTTCCAAAAAATCCAAATATCTGCTGAAACATTTACAAACCCTGAACATAAATGGAAATGAAAGGGATAGATACTCAGCTCTTCTAAATATACACCACCGTCGACTGCCTTACACTCGACATACATGGTACCAAAAGACTATTTACAATTTGAAGGAGTCTACTGTAATATTAAATTAAAATTGAAATATACAAATTTCGTCATGTTGCACTAAATGATTCATATGAAAGTATTTTTTTTTAATATTCTTAATATTGTATATGGTGTAGAAGAGTAGAAGTATTTTTAATAGTATTTATTCTACAACAAAGTTATAAATAATAACTTATAATATTAATATAGATCTAAAAATATATAGTTTATAAGATGTATACGAGGTGTTTTTAAAAAAATAAGGTGGATTGTCAGTTACGTACATTCTACTCGGTACACTCGTCTCGAATACATGTCATATATCATATTTAGTATGTTCGCGACAGGCATAAATAAGAGAAGTCTTATGTGTAATCGGCGAATTTCTGTTATCGACAAAAACTGATAAAAGAAATTGCATAGATTCTTGTATAAAAAAATGGAATTAATTGTTAAAAACCAATGTTGGAAATGGCACACCGTGATATTAATCTAGAGTCAAAAGAATGTTTCACAGAAGGTGAATGAGAATGACGACGCTCGCGTGGACGCCCTTGTACATCAGCAACCGCTTAAAATGTGAACAAAGTAAATTTGAAAAAAATGCGGGAGAGTGTCCAGCAAAATTCTTTCGTAATGAGAAACCGTTATCATGACTCAGCCAACGTATTCATCCTTCTTGTTCCCTGTCCCCAAGATTGCTTTTCAACGTAAACGGACGGAACGTTTTGCGAAAATTGAGAAGGTTAAAGCAAAAAAAAAGCTGCTGAAAAAGCTTAAGGGCATACCAAAATATGCATATCAGAATTGGTGTGAGGATTGGGAAAAACGAAGACATTAATAAATTAAAATAAAATTAAAAGAAAATTGAAAATTCACCTTTTTTTTACACACTTCTTAGACCATAGTATGCTGTACTATCGATTTCTGTGGTGGATCTGCTTTAATTATAAAAACTTGAAATATTTTTTTACAAATATTTGTACTCAGATATTTTTTCATATTAATAGTTTTCTTGTTTCATAGTAAGAATTTAATAAAAATTTAAATAATAAGAATTATTACTATTCTGCAGGAGAATGTCTTATATAAATTGGAAAGGTATTTATATTCAATATAATATATATACATAATTTTTCGGGTCATATATTATAAATTATGTCACACTAATTTCACGACTTTCCATGCTTCCCTAACCTAGTGTCACGACACATATTGTTGTCACGTCACATTTGGGACCACCCCACCACTCATTTGTCACACATTGTCACACTTCGTGGAACGCATCCGTCCATCTTAATATGTGACGTCATTTATCTATGGGCCTTAATAGGAAAATTGGACTAATTTGACTTATTTCATAAAAAGTATAATTAAATACCTTTGATGATTTAGCTGGGGTCTCTTCACTAGAACTGCTGGAGCTCGTAATGCCTTCTTCTAGAGTAAGCCTTGCGGCGACGCCCTCTAATTGTAAGTCTAGGTAAAGTTGTCCCAGCTGCTCGTTCACCAATGAAGGCTGAAAGTAACAGAAATAAAAATTTAAATATAGCTACACATTTTATAGCATTACGCTGTATCCATAGAGAAGTGTTGGCAGAGAAACAGAGAGATAGAGTGCTGAAATAAGAGAGTGTGTGAGCACTAGGTTAAGACAATATTGTCCACACGCATTCCCAACTTTCTAGACATTGCATCATGTTGCCTTATGACCAGAACGAGGAAATAAATATATCACTCTCCGAAATGAGAATAGAACCCCCGACTATCGTTGATCAGTTTCTCAAAATCAATTTTATCGAAACGAATATGTTTTAATCATATCTTGATGGTTGGTTCATTAATAATAATGGCACTAACTTGTTCAAATTTTTGTAATTTTTCCTTATCACGGGTTAACACCTCCTCCATACTCTTTGTGAGAATTTGATATTTGTAAATAAGTTCTGATGTGAGACAAACCTGCAAAATGAATTTCTGATTAGTACTATTTATAATATTATAACTTATTTAATAGTTAGTAATGCTCACAATTCACAAATTGCCAAAGAAATCCTTTTCTATCCTTAGTATGGAATGGCACTTTAAAAATATTTAAATTGACTTACTTGTTCCATTCTGGTGACTTTCATAGGGTGTGGATCATTTGTGTTGCGCGTATCAATATTTGACATTAGTGTAGTATCACCCATTCGCCGCTTCTTCTGCCACAACTGTTGAAAAATGGAATTTTATAAAAACTTTTAATTATACAAGCGCTATTAACAGTATCGTTCCTTACATGTTTTCTCTTGTAAATGCTATCGTACATCTATCCAAAATCTCGTAACGTGCAGGCATATTAAGTATTATACATAATATTTAAATATAATAAACTTTAAAAAATATGCTTCTTGCATTTCCTACATGGCAAGGTAAAAAGCAGTGAGAACTTACGAGCTAGGACAGTCCATTTCTGGCTTGTTGTCATATTTCCAAGACCCTGTTTGTTGTCCCTGGTAGAACACAATTCCACAATTTGTCTACCAGATTGGCGAAATAAAAAGTTGGTAAATATATTCCCAGAGTGGGGATTGATCACCCAACCAAATGAAATACATTCAGGGAGAGTGCTCCCTCTATGCCACAACAGCCTTTTTTTTTTTTATGGAAAAGACACGGCAAACGAGCGTGCGGGTCACCTGATGG
>DWAO01005570.1:0-11651 GCA_018230605.1 Heliconius congener
CTACCCCGCTAGGGATAAAGCGTGAAGGTAGTAGTAGTAGTAGTAGTAGTATATAGCTTTCCTTTTTAAAAATAAGCTTCGTTGTTCATTTAAATAAACGCGCAAGGTGTTATTGAGTGATATTTTTCGGTGTCACGTTACTTACTTTGTTATTTAAATATTTTTTGACCTACTTACATTCTATCGATCGAGGAATATATGATGAAAGTTGTTTTGGGACAAGATGACCCGTCGCTAAATAGGTTTCTGACAGTGACTGTCAATATTGGCTTGTTGGGAAACTTTTCAAAATTGGAATTCCAAAGTTCAGAGAGACGTGCCGGCTCGCAGCAGGGTGCACGCTCCATGTCTCAAAGGAAATTCGGAAACGGGCATGTATTTTCGATGGAATTGAATTAACTTCTCTACCGTAGATTATTGCATTTACAAACCGTGAAATTACAATATAAAGAATAGATTCTAAAAAAGTATAAAAGATACACGCATTTTGCAAAGTTTTCTTTGATAATTGAATTTGTGATTTTAATTGGTTTAATTGAAACTTTACTGAATATTCGGGGTAGAAATTTTAAGTTACGTTTTTAGCTTTAGCGCAAATGTAATTTAAATTATATGAAATCCATTTTATAATTAGTAGGGGAAAAAAAAAAGTAATATGCAATATGTATTAACTATTATAAAAAAAAGTATATATATTTAAAAAAAGAAGAAATTAGCAAATATTAAATAAACGAAACAAATATTACAACCATGTATCATAACATAATTTGTTGATAAGCTAAATATTTTGTTCAAGGAACCTAACAAACTGTCTCTTTAATTACAAGTTTTAGAAAACTATATAATAACTTGGGATGGCTAGTTAAGAGGGCTTTCAGGCATCAGGAAGCGGGAGTTACTCCGGTGGACAACGAAACGAGTCTAAAGTTGCATTGTAGAGGATTAAGCTCAACCCAATTAACTGGCGTGGAGTCTGCCTGCCTGGACTCGATATCAGATTAGACTCTGGATTATATTAGTGGACGTCATACCCCGCTTCCGTTATACCTTCTCGTCTATCCAATTACACCACCCTACGTTCAATAGTCGCTCAGATTGGATTTGTCAACATATGTATTATGTCTCGGAAATTGAAGATCAGTAGGAATTTGCATTTTCTCATTAGATTATAATTTGTAAATTTCACTAACGTTTATTGTCATATTGGGAATATTATTATAATTTTTCACTTACACCAATATTATCGTCAAAAATTAATCCTTTTGTATTATGAATTGGGGAAAGTTTCTTTATTTTTCTTGAGAAATGCTTAATTATTCCTTTCATATTCCAAACATAATATTTAATTCCTTTTAGGTATAATCTTTAACACAACAACAATAGTGATGATCAACTAGTCGAGCACTAAATTCCACATTTCAACGCTTAATTCCATGATGGATTTACAACATTGCCGGGATGATCGAACTGCCTAAATCATATGCGCCACCTCAGATCATAAATCATAATAAATATGTGTCGATATCAGAGACACATTTATAATAACTATATGAATCTGTAGTCTGTATATAGGCGGAAGATAGTTTTTATGTTTTTGACAACTTATTTACACAGATTACACATATTTTATCTTTTTTTATGTAGGTTTTTATGTGGCATGGTGTATGGCGTACGGTATTGAGGCTAGTCATGGCGCAGGGGCACAAAGTGTGACTGTAAAATCGATTGGTTGAGGGTTCGATCCCCACTCGAGGAAATGAAATATTTATTTACATTTATATTTTTATTTCTTCGCTCTAGTGGCGCAAAGCGCGGTGTTGAGTTCCCCCACTCAACACACAATGCCTCGAGAACTCGGTGGAAAGTGGATAACAGAGTGTCTTAACACTTCATTCCTCAAAACGAAAAATGGAATCCTTATAGGATCACTTCGTTGTCCGTCAGTCCGTCTGTCACGATATTACATATTACATTTATTTCGAGATTATATTGAGGTTTATAGTCCCTTGGAACCAGAAAAATATAATTATTACAGAACCTCGGGGGGCAAGTCTTACTCATAATAGGCCGGTTTTTTCTAATTCAATTAAATATTTTGTTTATTACAATTTTTCTTAGTAATCTGAAAGTAGCTGGAGTAGAATAAATTTTATGTCATGTGAAATAACAATAATATGAATTAGAACAACGACATAATATCGACTAAAATTTGATTTACCAACCGATATGATTTTTAATACATATTGTGAATAAATATTTTACATTGTATTTTTGCAAATTTTTATAATAGTTGCAATAATAATATAAAACAATATATTATCGTAAGACTACTTTTAATTATAATTACAATTGAACGACATTTAACAAACGTTACCCTAACAACAGTTTACTAAGTGTCCTCGATATAACCTAAGAATAACATCTTAATTGAAATCGATTAGACATCAATAGCAGCTATTTACAAATCCGTGTAGATTCGTGTAGCTATGTTAATCCGAATTATGTTATTGGATATCTAATTACGGCCGCGTCGTAAATTAATTAACTCCTAATTCTCTATTGGTGGATAACTGTCTCAGCCAGGGTTCCCAACTTAAACAAAACACATTACTATATATTAACAGTAGGTTAGTGGGTAATATTTTATATAAGATATTTTTTATATTCTTAATTTATGGAGGAATTAACACCTATAGAATGCTTCCTATTTACCTACAATTATGAAATTTATCATTGAGTGAGAACTTGCACTACAAATAACGGAATAGAATCGAAAAAGGAAAATTTATAGGCATTTCATTAAAAAAAACATTACATTATACTTATTAAAAAAACGTATAAAAATTAGAACGTACCGAGGTTTGAATCCGCGTCTCGTTGAAAACCGTAAAAGATTTTGGGCGGGACGGTTTTGGACGGTTTCCAAAGAGGCGCGGCCACTACGTTCAAATTTTTTATACGTTTTCTTAATAAATATTTTTCTTTCCTAAGTGTGGAATAACACTTTAAAATAAAAATAAAAAAAATGTAAACATATATTGTAATTTCTCAACTATATTCGCCGTATAATCAAAATCTGATTAGTATCCATTTCTTATTATTCTACAATTATGAAATGTGACAAGAGACAGACACTCACATATCATAAAGGGTAAACAAATGAAATACACTCATTTATTTTATAATTTAGACTAGCGAACCCGGGCGTCTTCACCCGTATGAAATATACAAATATTTCAGTAATATTATTCAAGTATATTTAGAGAAAATTGGTTGATTATTAAAGTATGGTTATCTATACACTTAATAAATCGTAATTTATATTTTATGGGATTTTATATGATTTTCCTCGCAAAGAACGTCATATTAGAAACATATTTAGTTATTTCATTTCTAGATAGACACGATTTTTCAATTCCAGAGTAAAAAGTAGCCTATATGTTGCTCCAAAACCTCTTCAATTTTTCTGTAAAAGTCCCATAAACTAGCCAATTTTTATAAGTTGTACTTGCCGTTGACCTACAATTCTGAAATTGGTAAATAACCCTCGGTAGGCTCGGGTTTTTTTATTTATTACTTTATTTAATGCATTGATCGCCAGTCGTATCGCAGTAGCACAATTATATGACTGTTACCGTGACTGAATGCAAACTGAAACTGAAAGATTTCTGTAAATTTATATTTTCTTTTTTTTTCTTGGCTCTGGTGTCGAGACGGCGTTGAGTTTTGCCACTCAACACGTAATGCATCCAGAATGAAAATGGAAAGCGGAGAGTCTTAACACTCGGTTCACTCTACCTACCCCGCTGTGTACAGGATACAGCGTGAAGTTGGTTTTATAATACATTGATAAATTCTTACTGATTTAAAGACATAAACATCATATTTTAGAAAAAAAAAATTTATTTCGTAGTACCTACAGCTTATCATGCAACCCTAGTAGTCAATATAGCAATACGTGGTTTAGGTAGCCCGTATACAGAGCTATTCAGTCATTTTATGAATGCAGTCAGCCATGCTATGCAACTGAATTTGATGGAGTTTGCTGTTTGCGATTTCGCTTTGAATTATGCTAGACAATATGCTTTAATGATATTTGTTCGTCTTTCCACTTTGAGATTAGTTCGAGTTAATTTCAAGCGTTCGTCGTATTTCATTTTCGTCGCTTTTAATTTTTAGCTGTATGGAAGGGAATATGAAGCAAGAGAATTATATAATCATAAACTACGCGTGCCTAGATGAATTGATTTTCGAAATTTTGCAAAAGATTTGGGCTAAATATATTGTAATATATATTATATGCTATTGAATAGGAGTTTTTTTTAATCTTCACGCAATCTTCGTACGTTGGAAAGCCGATAGATAGATTTTACCTAAACCATTGCGAAGCGAACAATAGCTCTGCTTCGAATGGACTTTATTTTTTTAAAATTGACCCTCTGATCCTCTGGCGTGACCAGACCAGACTAGAAGACCAGACCAGAAGGTTGTGGACGATGTATAATAAACAAAATATACACTTACAATATACCTATTGTTTCACAATCGACGATTTTGATTTTAATTTAATATTCTGTTTTTAAAGGCAAAAGAAATACATCATCTGTGAAAATTTCAACTGTCTAATTGTCACAGTTCATGAGATACAGCATGATGACAGACATACAGAATGATAATCTTAATAATAAAGTCCCAAGTGGCTTACGTAATAAACTATAATTTTATGTATTATTATATCATTAAAAGGAATATAATTTAAAATTGTTTCTTTTTGTGCTGTATAAATCACAGGTAGCAAACTAGTTGAATTTAGCGGACGTGGTCCGATGTGCCTCGACATTATTAGGACGTGAGGAAAGTTCTATCTACGGACTGGTTGGTTTATTTATAACAATTTAAAATCAATTACTTTTATTTTAAAAGAAAACAGACGAGCAAATAAAAATAAAATCAATTAAAATTGTCTTCTTGTTTTAATATTGATTTTAAGCCGTTTATACACCGGTTTGTTTTATTTTGTCATATTTGTTATAACTAAAAAGTATTAAATTTAAAATCATTTACAACTACGTAAACAACATAAATGATTTTATAAATATATATTAATCATAGATTTGAGTAGGAATTACATATCATATCATAAGTTATGATACATATCATATATGTATCATAACTTATCTTAATTCATATTTTTGACCCCCGACATAAAAGGGGGTGTTGTAAGTTTGGTATGTCTGTGTATCTGTGGCACTGTACATAGCTCCTAGTGTGGGTTTTGGGGTTCCTCAGGAGCTAAAAACGGAACCTATGATCGTCAGTCTGTCTATCAAGACTACTTATCTCAAGATTTCATGAAATATTCATGTCTACGGTTCCTCGGAGCACGGAAAAAATAAACTTCTAAGTCAACGCAATCAAAGCTACGAACATTTATGCATCGTTTTTACTGAATTTTGTATGAAATTCGCATGAACCCCCAGTTATGAAATTTGGCAAAAATTGAGAATTTACAATACAAACGAAGGACAAAATATAAAATATTATAAGTATTTTATATGAAAAAAAAAATTACAAACTTATAAATGTAATTAATTTCACACAAAAGTATGCACTCAGCATACATGTTAACTTTTGTAAGTTATACTTCCTGTTGATCTACAATTCTGAAATTTGTACGAAAGCCTCGATAGATGAGTTTGACTGGCACTTAACCGATTTGTTTTAATCGAAAGCCTTATTAATCGAGATGATCGTTTTAGCTACGTTTTATGAAAATCGGATTAGTAGTTTAAGAGCTAGGAGCACTTTATGAAAATGAAGTACCGACATTTTTTGGTCAAGGTTTTTTTTAATACTTAACTGTGCGTATTAATTTCTTAATTTTCTGTAATCGCCGCGTAGTATACAACCGTTTGTATAACGTTTGTAAAACGTAAAACGTAGTTTGATTATTATTAATGTGGTTTAACCTCTGGTAGTAACCGTAACCGTAAAATGCTAGTCAAATTTTTAAAATGAATTTATCAAAGGTCAACCGATGGTTTTAAGATGCAGTTTTAATACGACACGGCGCGACGACGGTCGCGTAGAGTTCATATTTCTCATGCCTGTCTGCTCCCCATTGGCCTTACGCTTATTTTATACGTGACGGGGAATCGCAATACTGATGTCTTTATAATGTATTTTATTTGACATACGAGCGCTGTTCTTAAATGCATCTATTGTATTATTCATATCAAGTTTTATAGCATCATTTGTGGAACAAATTATTTTGCCATCAAAATAAATAATGTTAGATGGTTTTGTTTGATGCTCAGATTTACTGTGTTCTAATACTCGTATGTACGAAATATACCTTCTGTTGGATGCAAAAAATATATTGTACAATTGCTATTTAATCAATTCAATTAGAATGTTAAAGCCAAGATAATTGAATTCCACTATTTGGCGTTGTTATAATATTCTTGAATATTATTTAGAGGTCAGGGTGTCACAGGGGTATAAGCGTGTGACTCTAAGCGCGACAGGTTGTGAGTTCGATTGCTACTCGAAGAAATTATATATTTAATATTTTAAAATTTTTCGCTCTGGTGTCTACGCAAAGCGCTTTCTATCGAATGGAGGCATTGCGTGTTGAGTTCCGGCGCTTAACCTTCTAACTAACTAAGACTTGTAAAGAACGGGGGGGCGGAGTTGTTGTTACTAGCAGGTGAAGCTGAAATTAAAATTAAAATAAAAATTATTTAACTTGCTTAATTATATGACTTTTATAGATTATAGATATAATTTTATGTATGTATTTTATACCATGGATAATTTATCAATTTTCTTGAAGGCAAAGGCAATATTTTAATTACTTTGAAGACAGAACATCCTCATAATATAGAAGCTTTTTAGAAAAAATAATCAATATGCGTAAAGTAGTACTTACACGAATCTTCAAAGGTATTTGCACAGCGACAAAAAACCAATTTCATTGCACGTATTCACGTTGGAACTTTAATATAGCATTTTGAATACTTATAATGAGAGCAAATATTGAGTAAAAACGGAACAGATTGGTCTGAAGGAAGCGAATTTATTAACGCTGCGACACAGCCGAGTAAACAGGAATCTACTTTATATTAAACCAGCAGCCAGAGGTCCATCAGGGCCTCTGTTAGCTCGCGCCGACTGATATCGCCTTGCAACTTTTAGATATATTGATATTTTTAGTTGAGTTATATTTTAATGAAGGTTTTTTAATCTTCAAAACACAGAGTGTTTCTGGGTCATGTGTAGTGTATAGAAAAATACCGGTCAATAGCGAGTAGGATTTGCCCATCGAGAGTTCTGTAGGAATAATTAATATTTTCGTCAGCATTATAGGACAACGGAAAGTACAAGTTACAAACGATGAACTTAAGTTTGCGAGCCTGTGCAATAATTTTGTTTGAAACGAATTACACTACTGTATATAAGTTTGAAAATTCAGTAAAAAAGAAACTCGTATCTTTCTATTGCGTTAATAAGAAGCTTGTTCTTTTCTGTGCTTCAAAATAAAAAAAGACCTGAATATGTCATATTAATTGCAGTTCGATACGTGATCGTGACAAAGGTACACACGGACAACGAAGTGATCCTATAAGGATTCCGTCTTTTTTCTCCATAGTGGTACGGAACCCTAAAAATATCTTTGTAACGCACGCTTTTATTCACTAAGTTCTTTACTCATTTAAGTTTATTGTTAACTTATAGCTAAATTATACAAAATCTTAAAAATAGTAGCCTATGTGTATTCCGATGTATCAGCTACATTACTTAAAAGTTTTATCTAAAACGTTAAGTAGTTTTTGCGTGAAAGTGGAACGGACCTTCATCCTCACAAAATTTCACAGATATAATATAATATTTTATATATTACAATAATTAATTTATTTTATATTAATTGTTTTTGGAATAAACTTAATTAAATGTGATTATAATGAGTAATTTATTAGTTTATACTTAAATATGCTGCTCCGTCTAATTATTTTGTAGATCTGTGACTTGACGGTGAGTCTGTAATGAAACCGCCGCTGTTTATTTTGTTGATTCGAAATGAGAAATGAGTGGTGCAATTCTTAACAATCGCTGCACACGTAGCATATGATATTCAAGCATTCGTTTTAAAGTGCTGCACTGAAATAATAATGCAGACTTATTTTGTTCTAGATATGGTTATATAACAGTAAATAAATAAACATTTTAGAACTTGCTATAAATAATATTTACTCCATAGTTAAGAAGGCTGAACAGACGAGTGCACCGTTGAAGAGTAAGACACCGAGTGCTTAAAAGTATTTCAACATAATAGAAGAGGCCAGTAGTGGCGTAGTAGCACGCGTCAGTAGCGTCACGCGAAGGGCTGTGGGTTCAATTCTCAGTCGAGGAAATGAAATTTGTATATTTTCATTTCTTCGCTTTGGTATCGTGGCAATGAGTGGTGCTATTCCATACGCATTGCCTCCAGAATTTGGCAAAAAGTAGGGAACAGGGTGTTCCTAATACTAGGTTCCATTTACCTAGTTGTTATGTGCGGGATACAGAGAAAGAGAAAAAAGATAAAATAAATAGTACTTCAATATTTGCTTTAATTAACACTAAATGCCTCTTCTGTTTCATAATTAATAATTTAGTAGATTTGTTACTGTATAAAATTGAATTTTTTTTTTTTAAATTTCTTTAAAATTTACTGCATAAACTTCTATAAAATATAATCTATTTGCAAGGACCTAGGTACTTTGGCGAATTTCTTCACTCCATACAATTTTTTGCCATACTATTTTTGTGTGATTATGTAAACTAAAAAAAAAACAATTATTTTCCAATAGATTCTAGCTACACTCTTTCACTTTTTGGTACTTTATACAATTCTAAAGAGTGGAGATTCTTCATTTATATTAAATGCCTATCTTAACGTAGGTTATTTTTAATATACGACTATATTTTTTTAATATATGACTATATCAATTTTCGACTGCAATTTTAGATAATGAATAATCAAAATCTTAGTAACATTTATTAATTTAATCTACCGATGTAACCGTATCGCAAATTGAGATAGTACGGAGGCTCGTTTCTAAGTCAATAAGAAATAATGTCGGTCCGTTTGTTGGCAAACCGTCGGGCGATGTCGCGACACAATCCAACGGATTAGGGCTCCAACACGCACGCCCGCAACTTCCTATTTATGTTGGGTCGCTAACTAAACAACTTGTAGGCTCTTTATTACAGTTGTTCTTTTCCGCTCACGACGTAGTTACCGCTTTGATAAAATACTGTGATATTTATTTGTAATGTACCTTTAATTCGGATGTTTTGGTTGCAAATGGAAATAACAAAACGGTAGAGTAGTAAGAATAAAATTGTTTGGGAAGGAAGCTAGTTTTAGTATAAAGATACCCGTACAACTGTTTTGTCAAAAAGTTACGTGAGACTTAAACAAATGTTTTGTACAAGTATAATTTATAATGGATTCACTTAATGTATATTTAAAATAAGATATTCAATCGCAATGAATACTTTTTTTTTATGAATTATTTAATGTTTTTGCAGGTTTTAGAATGGTTTGAACCAGCACGATGGAGCGGGCGGGTCGTCGGGCCAAGGCGGGCTCGCTGAGCGGGTTGTCGGGCGGGTTGCCGGGCGCGCCGGCCGTGCGTCGCCAGCGCTCGCTGGAGTGGGCCGGCGATAGATACAGCAGCAGCGACGAGGACCGCCCGCAGAAACCACCGCAGCTCGACGATAGAGTCTTCGCTTCGCTTCTAGCTCAGGCTACACAGCAATTTGACAGTAAGATGTTATTTTTAAACAATCGAATATGCCTACCTAAATATGATTTTTTATGCAATGTTTTTTTTTAAATAATACAGACTATACATAATCTATTAAAATATACTTCATATTTTACATTTAAAATAATAAATTTATCAAACCATATTTATAAGATATAAGCATACATACGCTGTCTAGACTAGACATCGACGTCTGCTTCGTAACAGGATCAAGTTTGAATTTGTTATTCATCATGTGACACGGTCGAAAGTCCACACTGATCCCTAACAAGTGGGATCATTAGTGAGCCTTGCGGGACGCGAGGGGGAAGAGGGGGAGTTGAAGCTAGGGGAGGGAGAGGGAAACGGCAATTGATAGAACGCCCTGCGGTGAGCTTATGAGGGAAACTTTACACGTAAACCCTCTGCAACCTCCGCTTCCTATCCTTCTGTCATGCTAACTAACTTGATGAAGCAATATATGTACTACGTTTATTCTATATAGATATGTTGCGCTACTATAAAAATAATACGCTACTATAATAATAAAATTTTACCTAAATAAATTCTATAAGGCATCAATGAAAAGCCAGAAAAAATATTTTTTCTTAATAATCAAGAAAATGGACTAACCTGATTTACAACTAATTTTGTCTTATTTAAAATAAACGTACTTGTAATATTTTGTGTCATTGTTTTATATCTGCGTGTAAGGATGCTGATGTAGATTTTGAAGAGTACATTTTGAAGAATTTAATATTTTCATTTCTTTGTTTTGGTAACGTAATGCCTCGAGAATTCGCCGAAAATGAAGAGCACAGCGTCCTAACACTGTATCTATCCTGCTATATGTGGAATACATAAAAAATATATTTCCTGAAACAGCCGCGGATGTAAATTTTATTAAATACTTAATAAAAATTGTTAATCATGCTGAAACTAAGTTTATAAAAATATTAAATTTTATATTTTCTTAGGTATTCAAAAAGTGAGATAAAAATAATTTAAAAACTAAAAAGACAATTATAATTGTACTTTCTTGTCATCTTGGTCTTTCTATATCTGTCTGAATCATGCAATAAAAACAGTATTTTGACGTGTTATTTAGACAAGTGTCCAAATTTTCAAACATTTGGAGGTTCACCAATTGAACCGGCGGCGCAGAATATATAGACGATGGTTGGCGGTGGTGCTATTAAATAGTGACTCATATTTTAAAAAAATCTATATTTCTACTATGATTTTTTAATTTTTAATTTTTTGATTTTTTTAACTTTTTTAATGTAAGAAACAAATACAGAAGAATACAAACAGACGTAGAGGTGCCTCTATTTCAGTAAATTTTTATCAATATATAATCCGTATTTACCATGTACAACTACAACCAGAATGAAAACTAAACAACTATACATTTAAAGTTACACTACGAAATCGATAATAGTAAAAATATATACATATATAGATAAAAGAATTTTTTATTTCAATACAACAACAATATAATTTTACTCAGAATTATTCAGTATTTAAAATTAACCACATTTAATACATACTTAGACAACAAATTTGATAATCTTCTTTATAAAGCAGACATTTTACTGACATTTGACTTTTCAAAGTGCAAAAAAGACATTGACCCTTATTTAATAACGTCTTAGTTGGGGACAAAAACCACTTTGTACAAGTGGGGTCGGAGAGTTACTTAACACGCCTCTATACTACGTAAGTCTGTAATTAGGTTTCTAAGAATTTCTTTTTTAAAAGATTTGGAGGATTTAGTATTCTTGACATGTTTGGGACGATGTATTTGTTTAATGTGAATCTAATTATATGTAAAATAATTAAGTTTAGGCAGATAGT
>DWAO01005571.1:0-11650 GCA_018230605.1 Heliconius congener
AGGGTAGGAAAAAGGAAGAGATTAAAAGAAGGGGACACCACTTTTATGGACTGGATGGAGGTTATGGAGTGGTGGCTAAAAATAAAAATTATGTAATACTCCAAAATTCTCAACAGCTCAATGTACCTTGATAGGAACATAAATCTAAATTAGCTAGTTTTTTAATAGTTTCTGTAAGATAAATTCTCTACTCTTATTACTATAAATTTTGTATACATTTCTAAATATTTAAAATTAAAACTTACTTCAGTTTTTCT
The DNA here is from genome assembly GCA_018230605.1 of Heliconius congener. NCBI lineage: Eukaryota > Metazoa > Arthropoda > Insecta > Lepidoptera > Nymphalidae > Heliconius > Heliconius congener. The sequence goes on from DWAO01005571.1 coordinate 258, forward strand.
GCTTTAGGATCAATTTGTTCTCCTTCCTCAAGTTTCAGTTCTTCCAAAAGTTTCTTTGTTGTATTAATTTGAGCTGCTAACTTGGAGTGCTCATCCTAAAATAAATATATAAAATACAAAATAAGCATTTTACTTATATTATGTGGGCCTAAACTCGAGTGGCTAAATAACCTATGAAGAGTTCCATTATTTATATCTCAGTTCATCAAAACAACTTGATGATGCCATATTATCATTCTTAAAAAAAAAAAGTCCATTATTTAGTTACTTTTTCCATACTACTATTGAAATATGGAGAGAAGAATCCCTAATTATTAGCAGGAACAAATTTATTTCAATTAACCAAATTTAGTGCCATTACCAAAGATGACAGTCACATGTTTCAGGACACTGTAACACATGACAGGAACAAGACAGGATGTCTGGTCACATTATGTATAACTACCAAGTTTCAGGATGATACAATAATTCCAAGTGAGACAAATTAATTTTCTTAGATTTTATTACTACTGTTTACTATTGTTCAAATAAAAATATATATTATATTTAAGTACTTCAAATTACCTACTATGATATTAAATATTTTCTACATTTTACCTTTTCACTTTCAGTAGCTTTGTTTTCTTGTTCAGCAACTTGTTCTAATAATTCAGAAAATTCACATCGGAGTCTATTGTAGCGTTCCAGTGTAGTCTCAGGATCACCTTCAGCAGCCAATTCCCATTCACCAGCTCTGTAAATATTTTATTATGAAATTATTTTTAATTTTAGCTTTCACACTTTTATCACAAAGCAGTGTAGGTGGAGAGAAACCTAGAATTAAGAAACTCTAATAATTTTCAAGACATTGAATGTTGAGTGGCAGAAGTCAATGACACTTGACCCAGTGCACAATTTGTATCAGTGTTCTCACTGGTAAAAAATCTGCAAAAACCATTTAATTATAATAATTTCCCCAAGCAGGAATCAATCAAACCTACAATTATCACGTTTACAGTCATACACTCTTTGACGACAGCTTCATTTAGTCATTTTATATTTAATTATAACAACAAAGTTAAGAAAAAAATATTCAAAACTAGATTAAAAATTGTTAAATACTGAGAATGACAATATACCTGTACCCGATTCGAGACTTTCTACTCAGTCTATCCGAAAAATCAACGTTTCCAGTAAGAAATTTGCCTTTAAATTTATTAAATGAATCTTTAACCGAAAGATGTAGCTGTTCAATTGACTCATTTTCTTCTTCTTCATACGGATCTGGCTGATCAGCTTCTGGTAAGTCACCGGTTTCATAAACATCAGGTTGGTCATAGGCCTAAAATTATAGATTTCGTTACTACTAGATATACAGGTTACAAAATCAATAATTTTACGATGAATGTATTATCTACACTTACTATGCCGGGAAGATTTTCATATTTGGGATCTGCCATTACGTATTCAAATAATATTTAATTTAGAAAGCTTATTATCCAATATTATGACTCTTTTTAAAAGTAAATCTTTATTTAGTTAAGATGACGTCAGTACATTTAGCGAGACAGTGACTAAAGCTAAAACTTCAAACGACACATTAATTGTCAAAATGACAGCACATTCCACATTCATTCCGTTTAACGCATTAGCTATAATGTATAATTTTTACATATAATATTTAAATCCATATTTATTTTAAAATCGTTTGAGTAATAAAATTTTTTTTGCTTTAATATTATTTGTCTGAATTGAAAAAACAAAGTTAATATTTATTATGTTAGTTTAGTTAAGTGAATATTTATATTTGCTAACTAATTGGATAAGTACACGTCACTTCTGTTTGTGACAAATTTGACTTTGCTCTGTTGAGTCACCGATATTCTCGAAGTAATATTGCAGCATTGTATTACATTTATCGTCAGAATTGTTTCAAACAGTACGTTATATATATTTAGGAACCTCCTTCTATTTCAACAGTGAATTAGTAAAAACCGCCATGAGTCTCCAGTGGACTATCATCGCCACATTTCTGTATTCAGAAATAGCATTCGTGCTGTTTTTGACTTTGCCGATCGCCAGCCCGGCAAGATGGAACAAATTCTTCAAATCGAAGTTTTTAGCTTATATAAGTGGGCAGGCTTCGATATACTTCATGATCTTGATCGGGGTGCTGGTGTTGTGCCTGCTTGATGCAATTCGCGAAATGCAAAAGTACTCCAGCATTGAGTCGTCAGATCATCAACATTTGGATGCGGAAATGCAAGGTAACATGCGCTTATTCAGGGCACAAAGAAATTTTTATATCTCTGGAATCGCCTTATTCCTTCTCGTTGTTATTCGCCGTTTGATCCAAATGATTTGCGAGTTAGCTGGGCTATACGCTCAATCTGAAGCCAACTTCCGTCAAGCGCAAAGTGCTTCAGCTGCTGCGAGAACTCTTCTTGAGAAACAAGGTGCAGGTGATGAAGTTGCAAAGAAAGAGGTTGAAGAGTTGAGAGGACTAATATCAATCCTAGAAAGAGAGTTAGCTAAAGAGAAAAAAGACAAGGAAGCCGTTAAATCTCAAGCGGAAAGCTTAAATCGTGAATATGACAGGCTTTCAGAAGAACACAGCAAATTACAAAAGAAAATCACAATTGCCGGAGGTGATAAGAAAGATGATTAAATTCCTATTTTAAAACAATGTCTAACATAAAAAAAACAGTAATGGTAAATATGTTTTTTAAAATCTATGTTAATCATAATTCAATTATCAAATAAACTTAAACTTTGTTCACTATAATGATGTAATGCTTTATGATTCAACTTAGGCCTTGAAATATTTGTTTAGCTTGAATCTATTATAATAAGACATTAAGCACATTAAAAATGTTTATATATCTATAGTAAATCTATTTTTTATAAATGAATAACATAGAGGCTGTTGTGGCCCAGTGACACAGTGTCTGATTGTAAATTGTGGGTTCTATGCCCACGTAGGAAAATGAATTAGATTCATTTCTTTGCTCTGACAGCATGATGAGATGTGACATTGGGTTCCACTTCTCAAAATTTGGGTAGCTGAGTGTTTTAACACTAGTTTATCACACTACTTTGCTATATACGGGATATAGTGTGAAATATATAATATAGATATGAAGATTTCTTCATACTGATAATAATATGTAAAAAAAAATAAGTCAAACTGGAAACGAGGAAGTTTTTAAACTTGTATTGTTTTCTATTTTTGTAGGAATTTGGTTGAACATGTTTTGCTTACAAAAATTATATCCTTATAAAATCTTTTTTATATGAGATAATTACTTGAAATTAGTAATTGTTATAATAAAAAGTCTGATTATATTATGTTTTGCTTTTTTTATATTATGTATTAAGGTTGTTTATTGTAGGTTGGAATGTTGTTTTTTTAATAAATAAAACCTAAGTTTTCTTTCTTCTTTTTGTGTTTTAAAGACTAGTAGTTATCCAAGTAATTTATAAAAAAATGCATTTCCACTTATTTTTTTTTGGTAAATACTAATTAAGTTAAAGAACAAAATAAAATATTGCTTAATATATTAAAATATATGATAATTCATTTACTAATGTGTATATTAATGTTGCATGGTTAGGTTTTTGGTGTGTGGTTGAAATAAAAAACTTTATTTTTATGTAGTGTCTTTTATTTATATTTATTAACTGAAAAAAAAAAGACTTCAATATATATAATCTGTGTTGAAATACATAGTACATACAACTTAAAAAAGCTAATCTGTAAATATATGTAACTTAATTTTTTTTTATTGTTAAATATAATCTATTAGTATCAAGAACATATAAATATCTAAAATAATTACAAATAACATTTTATTATATTAGAAATTACAATTCATCTTTAATATTAACCCTGTATTTTTCATTTTCAATGAAACCAAGACTATCCCAGAAGGATTTTTGTCCGAAGTCAGCATTGCTCTTCATTTCTATTTTATTAGGACCTGCTATATCAAGGTAGTTCAGTTCAGGTACTCCTGGTTTCACTTGTAACCATTCTGGTGCATTTGATATTCTAGGCACTCTGCAAATAAAAGGCTTATTAATTATTAAATACCTACGCAATTATGGCGCAATGTCAGCCTCTGTTGGTTAATTAGGGAGTTTTATCCCTATTCAGGGGAATTGATTGCTTTAGTTTCCCTGTTTAGGCAAGACATAGTTTAGCGTTGTTTTTCACCAATTGATATTGAATATGACAATATCTAATCCGCGCATAAAGCGGAGAATGAAGTGTCATGACACATACGTTCTACAAAATCGTGTAGCATTTTTTTTTGTTTAGGCATGTAATGGGTCAGTTACTAATCATTTCATATGATAGTTGTGGAGTCGAATCCTACTAGGAGAATATTTTAGAGGCTTCGCCCGCTTAAACTGCACCATTACTTATTGACTAATCCAAGGCGCTCGAACTAAATACTTAATGTATTTAGATATTTAGATATTTTAGATTGATATATTTTTTTATTTGCGCGCAGATTGAAATAAATAAACACTAAATGTTTAGGGAAGCTTGCTGATATAATAGTGAAAATTGTATTTAAATCTGTTAGGCCATTTCTCAGATTAGCGTACAAACACACTAACAAAAATTTTAAACATCAATGTCTTGCGTTGTATTACATTGATAAATGCCAATTGTATTATGTTTTTGTTCACTTCGGTTGTTATATTATTTTTAAATAAAAAAAACTGGTGATCTCCATCGCACTTGAAATGTCAAACAGGTTCATGTAGAGTTTTGGCTGCGGTGCCAAGTCTTTGAATTGTTACTGTTTCCTCAACTTCTATAGGATATATCGTAATACCTTTATGAAGACAACATTCTATATTTATATAAAGTTGATTCGTAGGGAATTAGTAGGTAGTTATTTAGTTTTTTCGCATATAGCAGAATTAAGACATTCTATGCCCGATACAACGAAAAATTTTTGAGACGTTGCGTATTAACTAGAATAAATCAACCCCGGAGTGGGAAACGGACCCGTAATCGTCGCTTTTACAGACAGACGTACTGCTGCACTATATGCTTTACCACAATGTGAAACTAATATAATAAGTTTTATGCAAAAGAAATTCAATATTAAAGTTATCTATGATTCGTGCGAGTGAATTAATGAGTTGGGTACATTTGAAAATTAGAAATTCATCGTATTTGCAATCTCGCGTCTGGATTTTTTTTCAGGGAGGCATAGGCTTTAGTGGTTTGAGTATTTAAATATTACATGTATGGGCTTGTTATATGCATTACGTGTATGGTATCTAAAATATTTTCGAGGTAAAGCCTTGATTTTAGTTTTGAACTGATCTTTTTGTCGAAAGCTTTTTTTCTAGGTGGATACTAGACTACTCTGGAGTAAGTACTTAGTACTTCCTAACATACTATAAGTATAAGGTAGCCACGGACCACCCAGCCCCCATTCTTAGAATAAGAGAAGCATTTAGTAAAAAAAAAATATGAAATGTCTTGACGTGATCTCTCTCGGGGAGCATTGACTGTTATGGGGTGAGTACGGCGTCCGACTGTCCGATCCCTCCTGTCTTACGCTCATGTCCATCCTGCATCAAAATGTCAAATAAATGTTTATAGAATAGAATAGAATGCTACGTTCTACCCATACTGCGCGCACTTGGTCCATGCTTAGTTACTCGTTACCTTTGTTCTCGAAGAAATAAAAATAATAATAAACAAAAGCTTACCCATTAGTCATATAACTGTGTATCATATCAAGAAGTGCTTCTCTCATGCTAAGATCCTCTGCCCTTGCTCGTTTCTGGTCTTGAAAGCTGAACATCAGGAGTATATCGTCAGCGTGGCTAACTCCTAGGTTAATAACAAATAAGATATATGTAATTCTGCCACTAAAAACACAATCAGGCCGTCACGTCGTGGCGCAGGAGCACAAGCGTGTGACTGAAACACGATGGTTGTTGGTTCCCCACACGGGGGAATAAATTATTTTTTATTAATATTTTCGTTTATTCGCTCTGGTACCAAGGCAAAAGCTCGGCGTTGAGTTCCGCCACTCAACACACAATGCCACGAAAAATCGGTGGAAAGTGTGACTGCTGAAAAAAGTGAAATAAATAAAAAAGAATCCTATTATAATTATGATAACATATATTTAAGTCATACAATTTGTACAATAATAAATCATCAAGTTTCTGCATAAAACCCTTTGTAAAATACTGAAGCAAAATATTTTGTTTGATCCACGCATGTACGCTTTAGACGAGTTTATTTTTCAACCATTAGTCATGAGTATTTTATTTAGTTCTTTAGTGTACTCATTAAATATAAACATTTTTTAGTAATAAAAATAACAAAATTCATATAGTTGTTTCGCAGTAGGTCAGTGTCTAACAAAACGCGATAGTTGTAATTTCTCTCTCCACCTAGGGGATCTCCTTTTGGGGATCTCCATTCAGGGGATCTCTATCCAGGGGATCTCCATCCAGAGGATCTTCAACCAGGGGATCTCCATCCAGGGGATCTCCACTAAGGAAATCTTCATCCAGGGGAACTCCACTCAGAGGAACACCACTCAGGGGAACTCCACTCAGGAGATCGCCGCTCAGGTGATATCCACTCAGGGGTAGATTTATGTATTTTAATTATTTTCATTTCCCTGATCTGCTTTGTTAGACAAAGCGTGGCATTGAGTTCCGCTTAGTTATCTGTGTACGAAAAAAAAATTAACTTTACCATAATTTTCATTGTTCTGCGCCATCATATTTGATAAGCTGGTCTGTCCGTTGAACGAGTAGCGGTATACGTAGGTCGGCTCGCTTGACTTTTGAGCATGTAGCTGTGCCATCTTTCCTACGTCTGCTACGAAGAGACGGTCGCCGAGAGCCTGAAAGATTTACATAATTATAAAAAAATATATCAGCATCACGCTGTATTCTGCACCCGCAGGGTAGGCAGAGGGAACCTAGGGCTTACACACTCCGTTCCCCATTTTCCGCCCTGTTCTGCAGGCATTGCATGTTGAGTGGCGGAACTCAACGCCGCGCTTTGCCTCAACACCAGAGCAAAGAAATAGAATTATAAATGTAAATAAATTTTTCATTTCCTCGAGTGCACAACTATTCGATTTTACTTTCTGTTTGTCACATTTTGTGCCCCTGCGCTACGGCGGGCCTCATTAAAAAAATATAAAACATATGTATAAAATTTTAAATTATATAAAAAATAATATTTGTAGCTCCGTCCTCCAGGTATGTAGAGACCGTAGCGTTTGGTGCTCCGTTCTCTCTGACTACCCCGCTAGGGATAAAGCGTGAAGCTAAGTTAAGTTAAGTTACAAAATAATAATTATATGGGGCTGCTCGGTGCCCTACGTTATTCAGCTATTTGTGTGATGCAGCGTAAAGCTGAAAAACATAAGTTATTGGGAAATGTTTTTTACCTGAACCAATTGTGCGTATGTATTTTGACCAACAGGTTTTCCTTCCAAGTAGTGATCTTTGATCTTCTTAGCAACAATCGGTCTGAGTTCTAGAGGCAAGGTGTCATTATACTCGAAGATGTTACTAGCGAGGTATTCCCATCTGGACTCCAACTCTGGCAGGATTGTTGGATCTTTTTGGTAGACTGTGAATTATGAGCGGTTTCATATTATAAAGATACGTATTTAAATAATTGTTTTGATGATTTAGATCGATTATGTGTTTAAGTTTATAGTTAGATAAAAAATATATTTCTATAGGTTCTCAGTTAAATTAAGTGCTTAAATAAACATTTGGGTGTAGTTGTTACCACTTAAAGTTAAGCCAATTCTTCTTTATTTGTCGACTAAGAATTAGCTTACGTGATGTTTGTATGAAAAAAAAAGAAGAAGACAAGTGCGATTCGGACTTGTTGTTTGTTATTTTTGGGGCAATAGAAAAGCATGATCAGTGAACATTTAAACAGTCAAATATCACTACTTATGAGAATCGGCCTGGTCGCAGACAGACAAACAGACTTACAGACGGACGGACAGGTGGGGATGGCACTCATAAGGATCTTGTGTACCATCAGATAATTCCAAGTTGCTAACAATGGCTTCGTTATTTAAATAATTTGTTTATAACGTAAGCACATAATAGGTATTGGTATTATAAATACAACACTATTATAATTTGTATTTAAGTGTTTAATATTTACTCTGTGCATAGGCGACTATTCTTAGAAACGTAAAAGATAAGATAACCAACCGAACACGTGAGTCGTGTAATGAACACAACAACAAAATACACTTTACTTTTCTGTTGAGCTTAGCATTGAGACACTCCGTTTTTCCGGACGCCGATATTTAGGGGAGGAAATTAACGCTTCGCTTTGTGTTGACACCAGAGCGAAGAAATGATAATATTAGATATTTCATTACATCGAGTGGGTTCGAGTTCATTTCATCATTTTCAAACTAACTATATCATTAAATGAACGCATTAATACATATTTATAAAATTGTATTAATGAAGATTACCTAATAAGGACAATTATGAAATGTTTAATTCCTTATAACAAAATAATTAAAGCCGTCGTCGCAGTGGCAAAGCGTTAACAGTCGGAAGACTGTTAAAGAGACAGGTGTAAGTTCGACTGCTAAAACTTTTTTAAACATACACACACAGTACACTGTATTTTTTAGACAACATATCCTACTCTTCTAGCTTAAGCATTAATAAAAAAAACGTTCATTAGGTACCTTAAAATTTAATATGCTTGATTAATTTTAAGTTAACTAACGATTATCGAATGCTATAATGTAAAAATGATAAAATTTACTATAAAAAATATAGTCTTTACCAGCAGCAGGATACAATCCTTCTTCAGATGTCACAGATGTGATGAGAGGCGATCGTTGCATGTCTCCAGCCGCAGTTGCAATATACGGGTACTTGGATAGGAAAGGATCCTTCGTGCCTACAGCTTCTGCGGTTGGAGTGAATATCGTGAAGAGGTTTACTCTCCAATCCTGTAGGTTTAAGCTTACTTTTAAAAAGTTTTTAGAGTTGTGCACCTCAAAAGAAATTATTGATATTTTTATAGTGTGAGCTCACAAATTTAAGTCTGTTAACTTATATTAGTCACCTTCGCGTTAATCTACAGTTATGAAATTAATACATAACCCTCTGTGGGCGTGTCCAACGAGAAGTTGCTAGTTACTCTTCTATAATCAGATAGTTAGATACTTATTAAAAAAACGTACAAACTATCTATACTAACTGAACGTAGGGGGTTTTGGACCCAATACTAATGGAAATTGTCCGCTCGCCCTTACCACTAATGGAGGCCATAAACTTTAGGTTTTGCATGATGGTTTCAACCTTTTGCATGCATAACCGACAGGTAAACTCTAGCGTGTTTGTAATAAAGCATTTATCGGTGCATGTACAGGCAACCGAGCAAATATCAAAACTGATATTTAATACCGCTCGGTTTTACTGATGCGCAAGCCTGCCTGCCTGCCACTGTTCTTGGATATTAATAGTTTCAAATAAAGTTTTCCATTCATTGAAAAATAATTTTAAAAATCTATTGGTGCAAATCTCAATTCATTTATTAAATTAACGTGGAAGAAATATTTTCTTTTCAATAAACAGCATTTAGTCCATTCAGGGCGATCTCTGTTTCTTTTCTACAGAACAAGTGTTAAGTGCAGCTCGCATCATCCTCGTCTATTGTAGTTTTGTAGGCACCGTGCACAGTACCTAGTAGGCGTCCTACACACATCGTCACGTAGCTCAACTCAGAGTTCATGGCAAAACTGTGCTTAGAAATCGTAACGTGTATGTACAATATGAAGCTCGGTTATATTGTCGGTTATGCATGTACGGCTAAAACCATCATGCAAATCTAACCATATAGGGCCTCCATAAGCCATACTTCTTTCTAAAGTATCTTAATAAAATTGAATTTGTCTAGTGTAGTTGAAAACTTTTCGAACAGGTTTCCCTATCAGGTATACACCGCACCATGCGACAATAGACGTTCCATTATTATCAGTTTGCGTGGGAACAGGATCAGACTTAATTTCCTTATATTTACAAACTGCCATCACAGAAACACAAAAAGAAAAAACCGGATAAAACATACATGAATATAGGACATTTATGTAAGAATTTCTATCTTAGTCCATTCGTACCATTAAGGCAATCGTGGCGCAGAGGGACAGTATCATTGACGGTGTAAGCATGATGGTTGTGGGTTTCATCCCCATTCTGAGGAATGATGAAATTTGTAATGATAAAATAATTTTTACTTTCCCACTTTAGTAGTCAAAGCGCGGCGTTAAGTTCACAATGCCGTTTTTTATTTTTTTTTAATTTAGTGTGGCTTTTGTTTCTAAAGAGTAGGTGTATAAAGATAGATAAAAATGTATAATTCACTGATAACATATGTTATTAATAGCAAGCTACTCACAAACATCTCAACTTGGGCTTTAACTAGTACTTCTGCAGGTCTGTACTTCAGGCAGTCCGCCATTTCGCGGTTCGTCGAAGTGGGGCAACCGACGATAAAAGATAGAGCCTTGGCTTTCTCAGCTGGTTTCGTCGCGTGAGTCCAGGAGCAAAAGGCGGACCCACTGAATGCTATGCCTCGGTGGAATGTACCTTGGGATTGAATTAGGTTTTTTTTATTTATTTCATATTGTAACCCGCATATGGCGAGGTAGGGAGAGCCTAGTGTCGGGACAGTTTGTTTTTCACTTTCTATCCGAATACGAGACAATGAGTCGAAATTTTTTGCAGTGTTGTCCTATCTTTTTTTATATGAATTTTAGAAAGGTAAGTTATGGATATATAATTTAATCATATATTTCCATATTAATAAATAAGGAATTTAATTATTTTCTTTTATTTAATTGGGAGATTGAGTAATACTAAAATTTTGCTGGTTACCAAATTGGTAGTTATAAAATATAATATAATCGTTTATTTTTTTATTTAGTAACCATACCAGTTTTATGACAATTATTTTTTGTGCCTTTAAAAGTTTTATGCCTTGCAATTCAAAAAGAATACTATAGGAAATCAATTTTTTTATGAATATGAGTATTCAAAGTTACGTGTTTCTAAGCATGCAACCGATCACAGTTTTTACATAACCAAATGGTCAATTAAGTACAATTAGCATTACCTACATAACGAGAATTCAATAGAATTCTAACCTAGTTTGTGTAGAATAAAAAGCAAAAAAGCGTTTGTTGTACTGAAGCTCTTCTTAATTTTTTTTTGTTTTTTAGTATTTGACGTTCTAGCAGCAACAGAAATATATAATTTGTGAAAATTTTATCTGTTTATCACAGCTCGTGAGACAGACTCTTGCCCAACGATAATTCTTAGTAATTATCTTTGGGTAGCGGAAATTTGTAAAAATCTCC
>DWAO01005572.1:0-11650 GCA_018230605.1 Heliconius congener
ATTTTTTCATTTCTCTGCCTACCCTACTGTGTGCAGAATACAGCATGAAGTTGATGTATAGAATTACTATTTTATTAAATCGGCATAAACTTCAGTTTAAAAATATAAATATAATTTTTAAAATGATTGTCGCCATTAAGCGGGCGAAGCCGCGAGTGTTTCACTAGTATGATATAAGTAACTTAGTGCAAACATTCAAATATCATATTACCTCCCCAGGTTCGACGTGTTCTGCTGTGTGTCAGGCACGAAGGCGGAGGCCACCACGGCGGGCGAGGGCGGCCTCTACAACCTCTTCCGCTACGTGTACGTGCCCTTCCTGATGAAGCGCGAAGTGCGAGCTGCCGTCATGATTATATTCTTTGCGTGGCTGTGCAGTTCTGTTGCTGTGAGTATTTCGATATGTGGTTTTTTTTATTGTTTATCTATACTTACATTACATAGTGGTAGTGTATTTATATTTTATTATTATTTCTTCTGTTCTATTCTTATTTAATTAAAATTAATTCAACGACATTAATATATATATAAATTGTCGAATAATAAAAAAAATCAAAAATTTGGTTCAAAATTAAAACCATATTTAATCTCAATTCCTTCCCCTCCAGGTGGCTCCACACATAGACATAGGTCTCGACCAAGAGTTATCAATGCCTCAAGATAGTTTCCAACTGAAATACTTCCAGCATCTCAATAAGTATCTCAACATCGGTCCACCTGTCTACTTTGTGGTGACAGATGAATTGGATTATTCGGACAAAGATGTACAGAACATGGTCTGCGGTACAAGGTTTTGTAAGCCTGACAGTGTTGCTATGCAGTTGTATACAGGTTGGTATTCAATTTATTTTTAAATGCAGCATTGCTTGCTTAAATTTGTTATAATATAGACAAATTATACAAAATCTCTATATACATTGTAGCCTATGTGTGTTTTTATGTATAGGCTATATTACTATAAAGTTTCATTTAAATTCATTTAGTAGTTATTGCTTGAAAGTTGAACATCCATTCATCCTCACAAACTTTGTGAGAATGGATGCATTTTCAATAAAGTTTGTGAGGATGAATGCAAGTGGCTTTCAAAGAAATTCTTATATTTTCCTGATTTCGAAAATACAAAGCGCTGTTTTGGTTACGAAATTCACACATAACGCCTCCGGAAATGACAAAAAAATTATAAACAAAGGATCTTAGAATAATGTTATACATTATTCTAAGATCCAACAACAACAGATACAATATGCGATTTATTTATTAATATACAATTAGTTAATGTTGAGACATAATATTTTCTGTAAAATAAAATGGATTGTTGTAGGTATAATTTGCTAAAACATTATAAAAGAAAATAACATGATTATACATATTATTAAGAGTAAAAAATTCTTCCAGCTTACCGCATGTCGAACGTGACGTACATAGCTCAAGCACCCAACTCCTGGCTGGATGATTTCTTCGACTGGGCCTCTTTACCGTCCTGTTGTAAATATTTCCCCACCAATTCTAGCTTCTGTCCCAATGATTATACGTGTAAGTTTATTATTTATTATGATTCAAGGATGCTTGAATGATTTAATTTAACTTGTTTTTTTTTTGATAAATTTTCTTCATAAAATTAGTTATAATGTATTTCACAATATAATGTAAAGCCATATCTTTTTTTTACTGTTTCTTATCACAAAATTTATTGTATATTAGATGATTTTTCGTCATCTCAACAAAAGCAAATACTACTCTAATCACGTAAAACAACTGGGATGAAAGGGAGTAATTTCTTTGTTTAAGTTTTACGAGATATTCCTCCACTTACATACTATACTAAGAAAAAGTTATAATTGATATTTTATGTGATTTACAACGTTCAGAGAAACAAGGATTAAATGAGTACTACTGAGTTAAACGACGAACGATTTTAACACGTATATCTTTAATTCCAGCAACTTGTAAAGAATGTAACATCCCGCTAATTGGTCCAGAGGAGCGTCCAAGTCCTTCTGACTTCCAGCACTACGTGCCCTTCTATCTGCAAGACAATCCCAGCCTCAACTGTGTGAAGGGAGGCCACGCGGCGTACGGACACGCGGTCAACTACAATATGTTTAACAGAAGTCAGGCTAAGATTGGAGCTACTTATTATCAAGGTTTGTTTTAATTAATAATACATATTTATTTTAGTTTTTGTATCTGTGAAATTTGGAATCAATGTTAAGATGTCATTTGGCATAGAGTGAATTTTTTTTAATATCTTGTTTTGAAACATGATTTATGGTATCTTTTATTTAGACATGCGATTGTTAGCTTGAATTACTTTATAGGTAGTTTGTTACTTTTTTTTAATATTTAAGGTAAAAAAATCCCACAAAAAAAATTGTAATAATTATAAAAAAATATAATTTTTCTGGTTATTTTGAACTTATAACAATGTTTCTATTTACAATTATACAATGAAGTGCAACTAATCAATATATATTTGAACAGGATACCACACAGTGCTCAAAACAAGTCAAGACTACTACACCGCCCTACGCGCAGCGCGCTCGGTGGCCGCCAACCTCACAGAGACACTGCAACGTTCACTACGGGAAGCCGGCAAGCCTGGCACACCTACAGTATTTCCATACTCTGTGTTCTACGTGTTCTATGAACAGTATTTAACTATGTGGCCGGATACACTGAAGTCGATGGGCATTTCTGTTTTGTCTATATTCATTGTAACCTTCGTGTTGATGGGATTCGATTTGTTTTCAGCTTTGGTAAGTTAGGGATTTTTTTTTTCCACTTCATAATGTATCTCACATTTCCACCTTTTGCTCCGTTCTTCGAGATTGCCTGCGGAAATCAACGCCGCGCTTTTGCTTTTTAACAGAGCGAGAAAATGGAAACAACTTTTAATCTTCATATGGAAATTGAGCCCACAACTGTCGCGTTTACTTACAGTCTGACGCTGTGTTGCTGTGTCTGCGCCTTTTTCATTTAGTTGTTACGTTTATTTAGTACATTAAACTAAAATTAAAGAAACAATTTTAATTGATTTAACAAATATTAAACTAATATAATTTTGTTTGATTTTTAGTCATACAAATGTATTATTATTTGTGATTTCAGGTGGTAGTAATAACTATAACTATGATAGTGGTGAACCTCGGCGGCCTAATGTACTGGTGGGGTATTAGTTTGAATGCTGTGTCATTGGTCAATTTGGTAAGTATTCTTGTCTCATCTTCATGTTAGCCTTTACATATATTAATAAAAAAAAATCTCTGATATATCGGTGTTGTTGTAATTCGACTATAAACGTAATAATTCGACTATAAACATAATTTATTTTTACATAATCTCTTTATTGTTCTGTTAAAATAATATATATTTTTGTTTTTTAGAAAACATAAAAAAAAGAATATAGCGGGATTTGAACCCACGCCTCTTGGAGACCGTCCAAGCGTTCTCACCAACTAAGCCATACATTCTCATCGAGCTATTTCGAAATTCTTATATGCTTGTTACAACTCTTTAATTCGCGGTGCGCAGGTGATGGCGGTGGGCATCGCGGTGGAGTTCTGCTCGCACCTGGTGCACTCGTTCAGCGTGTCGGGCGCGGGCGGGCGCGTGGGGCGCGCGTCGCACGCGCTCGCCACCATGGGCTCCTCCGTGCTGTCCGGCATCACGCTCACCAAGTTCGGGGGCATCATCGTGCTGGGCACCGCCAACAGCCAGATCTTCCAGGTATCATCGATCTGTCAGCTTGCTTTCCCAACTTAATAAATAATAAATAAAAATAATGTTGTCTTGTTCTTCCTTTACTCTATGAGTGTATCGTGCCCTATTGAACTTGGCCTCCTTTTCGTCCTACAGTCGGGTAATTATGCTCGTCCATGCTGTTAGGAATTGTATTGATGAAATTTAGAGAAATCATTCAGTCGTGTTGTAGGCCACACAATGTCTCGAAATCAAATAAAAAGCGGAAAACGGAGTTGATGAAACGGATTGTTTTTCTTTGTTTTATATATTTAAATAATAATATATTCTCCCCCCAGGTGTTCTATTTCCGTATGTACTTGGGCATAGTGCTGATCGGCGCCGCGCACGGACTCATCTTCCTGCCCGTCATGCTTAGTTATATTGGTAAGTGAATGTACAGTATAAAATATTGATGTATATTATACGTTTTATTATATATATGTTCACTTCTGTATGTGAAAAAATGATTTATGCAGCATCTTTAATATCATATGTATGTATGTATGTATGTATGTTTTTCCATTTTTTTCTATTTTTTTTATATAATGTTAATTTATGTCAATTTTAACATTTCAAAATGTTTTTGTGTCGTGTTTTTTTAAATTTTATGTTGAACATTGAGCCTAAGTAAAAATGAATATCTCTTGCTAAAAAGTCTATACAAAAATATTTATTAAAATGTTGGCAAACAAAATTGTTGTTAGCTAAGTATTCAATAAGTTCATATAATGTACTTACAAGAACAATTTTTAACTTAAGTATATTTTAAAAGGTTTTTTGTATATATTACAGTTTTATTTAAAATCATATAGTTTGAGATTAATCAATATCAGTATTTGATCACAACTGATAGGAGACTGATCTTTTTTATTTCACTACTCTATAAGATGATGCGCATTATTGAGGTCCACAACTCCACACACGATTTGTTCTAGAATTTGGGACCAAAGTTGCCAAACAAACTTCTCAGTAAACGCTTTCTGTATTTTTTTATTTCTTTGTAGGTTTACACCTAGGAAACTAGTGTTAAGTCACTTTGTTCCTCTTAAAATACTTTTTTTTCCACACTTCTTTCAGTTTGTAGGTGTAATAGTTTTCTTTTTTATGAACATTCCTGATCGCATCAATCAATCACAATCAATTGGTCTAAAAAAAATCAACATATTGAATAATATCTTTCTCTAAATTCTCCATTTAGGTTATAAATTTTTTACAATAAAGAACAAATAAGGTACAGAATAAGTAACAGGCGACAAGACATGGTGGCACGGAATTTAGGTTGTCTGATCTTTTGACCGTTGTTATCTCGTGGAGAATTCTACAAATCAAAATAAGTCAGCCATCTACAGTTGACTTTAGGGCAACGACTTGTCGACCATAGTGTAACATTTTATATAAGTAATACAACTAAAGATAAGATAAGATAAGTTAAAAATTATTCTTGTATGTACATTGTGCATCTCGTCTCTTTTCTCATTCATATGAAAATTCAATTTAATTAAGTTTTTTTCACTGCTCCTGCATGTCATTTAATTTATATTTTATATATATTTTTTTTGCACATTTTTTTTTTGCTTTTTGTATATTGGACCTTATTATTTAGCCATATAATCTTAGAGCATTTATAGCGTTCGGTTTAAGCCCTTTAAAATGGCTTATTAGTTAGTGCCTTGTTTATATTAAGAAATTAGAAAATTTCTTATTATGATAAGTTTTACTGATGTATGATTTGTAATATAAATTTTATAAATAATTCTGCTTTACTAACCTGAGGTAAGCTTATTGTGTCTGCACACTAATATGCTAAATATAAAGATTTTACTTCAACAAAGCAATTAATGCTAGCTTAATTTATAAAGATTTTTTATCATCTCAGACTAATAAAGGTTTAGGTACATATATTTACATTTTAAAAATGTTTTTTTAAGCTTATGCCTATTTTGCCAGTGTTGCTATGCATATTAAGAACATTCTTACAATTTCTTATTTATGTTACAATATTTATTTTTTCGAAAACTACTTATGGATTTAATAGACAGAATATATTAATTTCTATTATAAAACATTCAAAATATACAATCCCACATACAAATACACTATAATAAAAAAATAAAAAACAGTGTTAGGGTATCAAATATTTCCACAGTAAACAACGGTAAGTAAAAACAATTTCAGGATCGCCGGTCAACAAGCAGAAGCTGGCGCGCCAGCTGCTGCGCGGCAAGGAGGTGGTCGCCGAGACGTCCCTCACGCGAGTAAGCGAACGACAATATAACTTTGACAAGTTGCTCGCGTGATTACCCACGAGACTGGACCTTGCATTGCATTTGACACTAGCGTTTGACAGCCCATGTCACTTTGTCATGTTGGTACACTTGTACAGGCAGCCTGGCGTTGACCTATGTTTGTCAAAAATTAAAAAATATATTATGACAGGCTGAATGTTTTTTTTTTTCTTAGTTCATATAAATTATACTTTTTTTGTCACAATATTTAAAGTCGTTTATTTTTTTAATATTATATTTTGATGTGACATCAGATATTAGAATAGGATAATATAAAATTTGATAAATAAAATATAATCGCTGATAACTATTTGTAAAAACTAAGAGCTTTTTGATAAAATAAAAAAAAATATTTTTCTCTTGGTGTTAAATTTTGTAACCTAATATCATTTTAAATAGTTTTATATTACACCTAAAGTAAATATAGTTAAATAAACAATTGTCCATTCAATGTTAAGTTGCTCACTCATTTCTTGTAATGTAATCTAACAAATTAACGTTTTTTTTATTCGACTCAGTATTAATGCTTTTGGGGTAATCAAGGTGTAAGGTGGATAGCGAGACAATACCTTATAAGAAATGAGATTTTAACATACGCTTCGCTATTAGTTACACTTTGTGTTAAAATAATGTTCACTTAACTTGAATGGAGTAGTGACGTGCAATGTTCAATCTCGTTTCGATTACTAATATATTGATGTATTAGTTATGTATTTGGGAAGGTTCACTGTTATATAAATTTGAGCCCATGCCTAGTTTGGCGACATATTGATTTGTATCGCGATATAATATCGTTATATTAACACTGTCGTAAACTTTGACAGGAAATTGGTATCTTCCTATTAAATATGAATAGCATTTACATGTGTAAAGGAGATTTGCAATTGGGTTATTGGTTAGAAAAACTAAAATGTATTTAAAAAATATATCAATATAAAGATTTTGAAAATTATTTTTCTAGTAAAGAACTAGTTTAAAACGTTGAGATTAAATCTACAATAGCCGAATGCAGTGTTCCTTAGAGGGCATGGTTCTAACCACTAGCCGGTGGAAGGGACTATATAGAATAATTTTCTCCTATATTGCATGTTCCGTTTCTATGTTAGATGTATTTTTGACATTAGTCATTCCTAATTATTCGAATTTAAATAATAATGTTATTTATCGATATCAACGTGTGAGTTATCGCGTTGTTACTTATCTATGGTACTTATGTTTGCGAGTACTTAGAGTAATTGTAATTTTTATTATATATAATAATAAATTATTTTCTTTTTAAAGTTATATGATAATAATAATATCGATATTCACATTTAAAATGTGATGATAACACACGAATCGATTCAATGTATTCGATTCGTTTTTATTTTATATTTTTTAATTTTTTTGTAGCTAGATTGCATTTTTATATACGCTATTACTTTATGCACAAGGCTTTAATTTCACTTAAATATTCAAATCGTTGTTACGCCTTTACGCATGTTTTTTTTAATAAAAAAAATATATATTTCGTGTGCTTTATGTGTATACAATTTGTGTTAGTGCTAGGTTATTACACTATTTAATTTCAAATTATTTAATATTAAATATCAAACTGTAAAATTTATTGTTTCAATACCAAACGCTATTCACACTGTATTAAAATTTGTAGCAAATGTTTAGTTCATAATTTCTTTTCATCCAGTGATGTATTATAATTTTAATTAAAAATTATATACATATTATGTTTAAATTTATTAAGCTATGGTTTTTATATAAAAACATTTTTTTAAATATTTTTTTTGCTTTTTATCGATACACTAACGCAAGTACGTCCATGGTTGCTAAAGGATTGTACTATTTTATATCACCTTCCGTCACGTTTAATACTAACATGTTGGGAAAGAAACTTTAAGGTGTCGGTGAAATTTATTATACATTTTTTTTTTTCAAAAGTATTTTAAAGAGGCACCAATTTTTACAGGTACGCCTGTAAGACCACGGATATTAAGAACAAATATTTATTAGCTCCATTATCGTGTTTTAATTAAGGTATTATTGTGATTTTGTACATCTTGAGATTTTAGTGTCGCCCTCTACGTTCCTTTTACTTACTACTTTTATTATAATAGAATATTCTTGAACAAAATGTCTTGTGGTACCTATTGCTATCATATGTAATCGAATGTTTAAAATCCGGAATCTCTAATAAATAAGTACTTAATTCGAGGGGAAACGCTTTTTATCCAAAGGTTATGGTTAAAATATATTGTAATAACCGTCTTAATGTGATAGAAAATAAATTACGTCTTTTTATTTGTTTTTTGTTTTATTTTTAGTTTAGCACCTCTGCATGGCATGAGCACTGCGCTGTTGCCATATCATTGCATGTAATGCTTCAATAAAAAAGTCGCTATATATTACTATAAAACCATAAAAGTATATATAATTGAATAAATATGATTTATTTCACAATTTTTTTTTTTAAATATATTTAATAATATATAGTGACTTTATTCTCTTCCAAGGTCCAATGTACAAATTCATAAAGAATGTTTCTCTTTTGTTTTTATAAAAGGATCTGCTCAGGGCAAGTGAAAACAACGTAAGGATAAAATTATAGTATTAAAACACACATGTAGCTTTACATATATCATACATCATAAGTTCATTTTAAAGTAACAATTATATGCCTTGGGCTTATTAGTTTTAAAATAATACAAACATTTTAAAAACAAGTGAACACATTAATAGATTTGTTTTTAGATTTTATTTTTTCTATTATACAATTTATTCATATTAAACTTAGTTATTACACTACTTTTCTTACTTACTTTTCATCCATACAAAATTTTTGAGAGTAAAATTTTGTGCTAGTATTTACCTATCACAAACAGAAAAATTATTTATAGGATTCAAACTCACTTTCTTCGTGTGTTGTTATATGCAAATATGGCTATTAGTTTATATTAAATTATTCATAAAAAAATATATTTAAATAAAAAAGTGATTTTATATTTCAAATTAGGTTTTTTTTATTACCATGCTTTATGAAAATTAAATCTTTTACATAAACTACACATAACTGTTACTACTTATATACTCTATAAAATATCTATAACAAAATTACATTAAATATAAATCTCAAAAAAAAAATATGATACAACAAACCTTACATAATTTTAGTATTATATCTTAATAGTTAAGATTTTTTTAAAACAAATCGATTTACAATGTAAAGGTGCGTCCCGTCTCCATATGCTGTAGTTTGGTTCTAAACTAGGAAGTTGATAACAAACTAAAGTAGCCTTGTCTTGTTAACTACATATCAGATAACGACACTTAATACTTCGAAAAATGTATGAGATCATAATTTATTATATTAAACTCACTTGCTATTACTATTGTCACACCAGATTCACCTGTAATTTAAATATAAATTCTTTATAGTAGGATTCGAACCTGTAATTGTTATGAAGACGGCTTTTTAGTTTTATGATTGAAATAAATATGAAACTTCATACACTCAATTATTAACTTACTATTGTTCCATTTTTTATTAAAATAAATGTTGTTGACGTATATACATATATATATGTAATTAGAGAACACATTACATTGATCAATACATCACTATTTTACCATTGTTCCAAAATTCATTTCTGCCTCACAATATTCAATTAAATTTCATATATTTATGCTTCATCCTCATTAAGACTATGTTTGATTCCTCCATGCTGCCCTTGGCTTGTAAATATAAATGTATAGTACTGGTCTTTTTTGCTATCCACCATCATCAAAAAAGTTCCTGATAACTTCATTATTTATTAGTCTTTATCAAGAATCAGAGATATTAGTCTTTATCAAGATCAGCAACTCAATATTGACGTAAACCTAGTAAGTTATCAGGAAAAGTGGTGAAACAGGTCAAAAATTTCAATATAAACGTCTTAAATTTAGCAATTGGGCAGCAAAATATAGCTTCCACGCTTTCAGTAAAACTGTAAAAGGTAAATAATATTAAAATATATGTAAACATTATTAAAAAAATCAACATTTCCTACTATAAATAATTATATTATAGGCATAACCCGTCGTCGGGGACGCTGGCGAGTGGTGCCGGGAGGCGGCCACACCTACGGCAGTCTAGACTCGACGCCAGCGGAGCCCCAGGCCTCGGGCAGCGGCCTCAACTTCACTAACGAAATGTGATCACTGCACTGAGATTTATAATAGCTAGTCTTTCTAAACATCGATGTTAAGGCTTATTTATTTTATATATTATAGTCATATAAAACATTTTATTTGCTCAGAAGATCTTACTGGACTACGTGTACTTAACAGTGGTTACTGTGGACGAGATGGACTTGAGTAGTATAAGGCTTTGTGAAGCTATGGCGAAATGATAAAATAAATTTAAACAAGAAAAATGGTGAATGTGATTATGGCAAGTGTGGTAATTTCTAAGGAGAAACCAGCCCCAATGAAACTTAATGCCATTTTTATACAAAATTGTAAAAACAATATCTTCTTAAATAGTTAATTGTTGCAACATCGCTAGGGCGGCTTAACAGTTTTAATTAAATCGCTTTATAGTGAGTGCTGACTATATTTTTTTGTATTTAAAAATTTTTGTATTTCAAATATTTTAAGTAATAAACTAACCTAATGTCTACAGACTTCTTTTTTAAATATTTAATTATAAAACAATCACTCTGTCATGTGAGAGTTATGCCTAAACTCCTCATAGCTTATATTGTGTAACTATTGTAATAATTATAATATTAAATATAGTAGGTACATACTCTTTTTGGAAGAGGTCTGTTTTCATCTCCAGTGATCTTTTAATTATAAATCTGATTTTGTAGCAAATTTTCTATGGCGTTTTTTGGCGTGTACCTAATATAGAAGGGACCGTTGCGTCGACTTTGTGAACCATTTATATGATAGTATTTATTCCAATTATTTTCTCATCATATTTCAATGTGAGAAAATTTTATAAATCGCTTTAATTGCCGTAGTTGTGATTGATTCATTTAAATTGATGTTAGAATTACTAACTATAAACTGTTATACATATTACGAATATGTAATAAATAGTGACGAAGTCAAAATATATTATTAATATATATTTAATTTTCTTATGATTTTTGCGTGTATAAATTTAATGATAATACTTAAATAATATTTAATCACCTAATATTATAATCTAGTTTTAAGTCACAAAAAAAAGTAAAAATTAGAAAGTTTATTAATTCTAACGAACGGACCAAGTTCGAAATTTTTTTAAGTCCTATTGAAGGATTATGATACAGATATATATGATACAGATATTATTTTTGAACGTTGTTTTTTTTGTCTACTTTTGGGCCAATGATTAATGAGTATTTTAATTGTAAATATATTATAAAATATATTGTAAATGTATAAAGTTAATCTTAGTTTGTATACACGTCTCGTCTCTGGTTTGGCAATCGTCTGGCAATCTGGTTTAAAGATTTATTTTAAACAAATATCCATTATCTAAACTTATAATTTCCATTTGAAATATTAGAAATAGTTATATTCTCTTTTAATTTTTATTACAAGTCATTATAACAAAATAAATATGATAAATACTTATTTAGAAAACGTATAAAAAATTT
>DWAO01005573.1:0-11648 GCA_018230605.1 Heliconius congener
AAATTTAAGTAAATATTTCATCTCCTCGAGTGGGGATCGAACCCACAACGAGTCGATTTTACAGTCACACTTCGTGCCGCTGCGCAACGACTGGCCTCTCATACGGAATAGTTTCAGAAACAATCTTAAAATGATTTAAAGAATAGAGAGTCTGTAATTTGGTTCTACTCTAATCTTCTTTTTTCACTTTTTTTTATGTTAAAGTAAATCATTAAATAAAATAACAAAAAAAAACGTATTTTATAAAAGTCGTTTGTGGCAATTAGTTCTTAGTAATATGTAACCAGAAATTATTATTTTTTTAGAAACTAGTTTAGTTAACGCTCGCTGATTTCAAAGTATATAAATTGAATTACTCAAAGCAATTAAATCCACATGTTACAAATTATATGTAACACAACAATGTTTTAAAAGTCATTTTAGTACATATAAATATTATTAAATTTAATAATAAATATATTTTTTTATCTTAACACATTTTGCATAGCGTATACAAAGATTTTGGTGAATTACAATCACTAATTAATTACAAACTAATTAAAATTACAAACAAAATATGTTCGGTGTTTCTTGTTTGGGACCGGAATTTTATATTTTTCCTTATGTAACTGGGAGAGTATGTAGGTATATTGTGAATATATCTTTTGTCGAGTTACAGCCATAACCATTATATTCACGAAGATTATAATAGTGAAGGTAAAAGTGTCAAAATAATTATAAATAAGATTATGTATCTATCTCTCTGGCTGATCAAATTAGTGATACATATGTGAGAATTGTGAATTCTTTACTTATTGGGATTAAAGTAGTGAAAAACCAAAGTTTTATATGTAAATATAGTTAAGTTTCTCCTTCATCGTGGAACTTTACGTACCAGTATTAGAGTTACTTCATATGGTATATTTTATTATGTTTAATAGGTGTTTTTTAAGTACAGTTTTAAATTTTGGTACATGTTTCGAAACTTTGTTTTAATAATTTTAATACTATAATTATTATTCATTGTAAGAGTAAATATCGCGTGTCTGTACATAGGTACATAATATTTTTTAGGCGTCGAATTCTACCACGGAATACGTATGGCCTCGAGAGTTCGGTGGAAAATGTAGAACGGAGGTGTCTTAAAGGAAACGCAGTATCTTGACACTAGGTTGTCGATTCCCCCTGCCTGTCATGTGTGGGATACAGGTGAACCGGAAAAAAAAATATTATTAAAAAAATATATTTCTATTCACTTTAATTAGAATTATTATACATATATTACAAGAATAAAAATCTAGTACAGTTTTCAGTACCGGTAAATGGTTAATTAAAAATTTGTTAAAGAATTATAGCTTAATTGTATCTTTGTTCTCTCTTATCTATATGATGTACAGATGCAATTAAATTAACACAATATACTAATTATAGTCAGTCAACAAGGTTTACAATAATAAATTTTAACGTTGATACCTATGTAGAATAAAATATGACATCAAATTAAACAAGGCGTTGAGCTCGAACGGAAGAATAGAAAGAAACGAAATGTCTCGATATCACCTTTCCGTATAATAAATTCTGATGATTTTTCATACCTATGCGGTAAAATCATGAATATAGCTATACATAAACATTGTTTATTGTTAAAGTGATTACTATTTTCAAATGGTCATTAAGATATTATTACTTAACTAGTCTTGCTGAAAAACGGTGAATGTAGGTTCTGTTTAAACTGGTTTTCCCTTATCTCGGCTTTCCCTTATCTATTAAAAAAATGGTACCCACACATGCCTGCTGAAAATGCGGAATATACATATATAAAAATATTACTACTAGCTTTGTTAAATAAGTTTATTATTTATAATAAGTCGTTGTCAACAGACCAGAGCGTCGTCGCTGTATCGTCTGAAGGAGAGTCCTCAGGTGCCGGCGCCGCAGCCGGAAACCCGGCCGCCAGCTGGTCTGGCGTGTTCGCGGTGCGCACCTTTATCTAGGGTAAGTGGAAATAACTATTTCTTAACATTTCTCAAGTGTTATTTCGCAATTAAAATAACTAAAAAAAGTATGAAAATTTATCTATATCTTTCTTTGATAATTTAACATATATTTTTGTTGTTATATTTAATATTGTTGTTGTGAAATAATAGCTTATTGTATTATAATTACAATAAGAACTTAATGATGGCTCAGCGGAATTGCGTCCGTTGAACTACTCAATATGTCTACGGCGAAATCCAAAAGTTTTATGTTTTTAGCGCGTATGTATGTATGTATGTCCTTTGTTCCTATATAAATGTTAAACCAGTGAAATTCTTTTGATTTGGACAATACATACGTCGTCGTTGTTTTTGTCTTGATGGCGTGAGTGTTACTGGATTTATTTAGTTAAAGCAGATGGGTTTTTTGTTTGTAAACGGTTTTATTTAGCTTGGCCAGTTTATTTTTTGTTTGGGTCAAATTTAGTAATTGGAATTTTACCCCCTTCCTGACATCTGATATTTGGTACCCATTCTTAATATTGATGACAATACAATAAAAAAAAAATTATGCCTGTAAATCCAAAATGGCCGCCGATACAAAATGGCGGATTACATATTACTTCACAACAATTTCTTTATGGGTATCAAATGAAAAGGCTTTATTGGTAGAATAGAGCTCACTATAAAAAAATAAAATTCAAGATGGAATACAAAATGGCGGATTACAAATTTTACACAACCACCTCAATATAGGCGTCTAATGAAAGGGCTTGATTAGTAGAAAAGAGAAAGGACAAGCTTATGTAGCTCTGAATCGAGTAAAGTCTTTGGAAGGATTGTGTATAGATGAGTTAGATTGCAACAAATTATATGTGATAGTTAGGCATTACATGAACTTGGTAGAATGAGAAGTATCATATAGCAACAAACCTAAAAACTTGAAAATAAATTAAATAAAAAAATATTTTTATGTTAAACGGTTTTATTACAATAAAAATAATGTAGATAATGTACTAAAAGCTACCAGATCGCACCAATCTTCTCATCAATCTGGGGTATTGATCAGACAAATAATAAAATCGTTGGGCGCGTGAATCTATGATAGATTCATATTAACTCGCATATTAAGATACGCAACATTCATTGTATTTCCTTTTCTTTAGGCGAATTGTACAAATATAGTATATTAGGTATTGTTGTAATATCGCCAAAATTAGTGTACACTGCGTAACTTGACACCGCAATTTAAGTCAACTAACATTTTAATATTAAAATTTATTTATAATATTTTGAAACGTATATTTATTTGTCTCTATTAAATAAATTACTAATGTAAACAACTAAATATGTGTTGTACCTATATATTGTATTATTTTAAGTTTCTTCTCAAGGGAAAAGTATATAACTTTTTCCTTAAATTTTTGCTTTATACATCTGAGACTATACAAATTTAAAAGCAATTCATAGAATCGCCAAGTGACCTTACCTTCATAATACACATGTAGCGTGTTAATAGGCAAATACAATAAAATATTATTGTGCAAATTTGCGCAGTTACTTCTGCTCAAACACACATACATATATACATGTATAGATATAATATTGGTTCCTCCATTAAGATATACAACCTACAACACCCATAAATTAATAATTGACTTCTGGCGTCTTGAACAAATTTTTTTTTACGTTTTGATACCAAGAAACATCTCGTATATTTTAACAAAACTATTTTTTCGACTCACATTGTGTCCCGCATTCAATTCCGTGAGTGGGGTCGAACTCGCAGCGGTCGTGTTTAGAGTAAGAAAATGTGCCGCTATGACGGCCTTAAAACTATATTATTAATACGTAATACCTTTGTCTATCATAGTCTAGTTGGGACATGCACGACTGAACGCGACGGTCGTGGGTTTAGGTTATTGACTTAAGCGAAAGCATGTATATCTATAGTGTTATAAATTATTATATTAAATTCCACTCTACGTTTCCATTATGAATGGAAGTTAGAGAACGATAAAAACTATACTTGGTTCTATTTAAAAAATATATAAGAGATATTGGGTGAAGTAACAATAAGTAACTAACTGCTTTGACCTCTATAGTTGTTTAGAAAAGCTTACGGATTTGCCAACTATAATATCAAATACCAAAATTACAATTCTATGTGACATATTTGCAATATACTATTCAGTTTTATTTTACAATATGAACACCGGTTGATTAGTCTAAAATTATTTTATCTATCACTTTAGTCCACTTTTTTCAAAAGTTAAAAAATTTAAAATAAAATATTATCCAAATCACTCACACTAAAGAAAAAAAAGACTTACTCAAGATTTGTTTATAGATTTTATATTCTTAAAAGTAAGTAAGTTACACAAACAGTTTTAATAATAAAAATTTATTGGTAGAAATCAATAAAAAAACTATTAAAATAAAATATATATCCATTCTTTTACGCCGGGTATGGCAGATATATACCATAGTCCAACCTATTTTGTTCCGTTTACTGTTTGATCATAACAAAAATAGAATATAATAACTTTTATGTGACGCTGTTATCATTGAACACACGTTCATACAGTTGTCAAAAATCCAGTTAATCAGTGAAGTCATTTTTCCGCCATTCAACACACAATTCCTCAAAAATTCAACGGAAGATGTCCAAGGCATTACATGGAAGCTACCAACGTGGGTGATGTAGCCTAATCCTCCTTGGAGGATGGATCTTCCTTGATAAGTAGATTATCCATAACAAAAACTATCTATCAATTCGAAACAGTAGTTCCTAATATTAGCATGTTCAAAAAAATAAGCTCTTCAGTTTTTCAATATCAGAATTCCCGTCTATCTGTATGTAAATATATGTTCTAATAAATCATTAAAGGTGTAACATTCAAAATTCTTGATAAATTGACACCTACACGCTGTTTCAATCTATTGAATTGTACATCAATGTATAGTAATAGGTTTCATTCAACTGTAGAGGGAACCTAGTGTTAAGACTCCGTTCATCACTTTCTGCCGAATTCTTGAGGCGTTGCGTGTTGAGTGTGAGAACTCAACGCCGCGCTTTGCGTTTTCTGTTTGCTTTTTTCTTTCTTCTTTTTTCTTCTTTTATTCTGTTTTCTTTCTGTACTCTACACCTTTTAAGCGACTAGATTTTGGGGGTAATCGTTTCTGGATGGTGGTTTGTGAATGGAACTAGACCCGGTAGATTGCACCGCCAGTGCAATTGAAAAATCGTTATATAAAATGTTGATGCTTTTCGGGCAAAAAACGTATGCCGGGCCCCACTTGTTATTTAATATAGTTTGAAATATCAGAAATAATAAAAAGAAAATCAATTAACCATCGTAGTTCATTGACCATGACGCTGAATTTGGTAATGACTAATGACCTAGAGCATAATCTACGAGACGTCGAATCTGTGCAATTAAAAAAACAGGTTCACATTTTATATCGAATTTTGATGTTTTTTTAAGTATATTATAGCATTTTTTTTAAATTTCAAACAGTGTTATGTAAGTAAATGACGTTTTGGTAAAAAATAGTATATGGCACGATTTTTCTATTATTTAACTAAAAAAATGTAAATTTAATCATATTAACTAGCCATGTATAGATAATAAACGGCTTCAAAACAAAACAAAAATGGTAAAGGATAGGCGTGGTAAAAGGTCGTTGTACGAAATCGCAAACTGGCAGGCGGAATACCTAACGGTTAACCAAATTACGCATCAACAATCTAAAAGCTCATATAATGTACTCGTTGCCAGGTATTTTACCTAAAAATTAAGTTAAGGACAAGAAAAAAAATGCCTAGAGTAGATTTTGTATTTTTCTTAAAACTTAGACATAGAATACTGTGTTTATTGCTTAATTTCATATTCTGATTCTTTATTTTTATAATACGACACTCCGTCTCTCGCTTTTCGCCCAATTTAATTTATGTGAAAAATTAAATATGTGAAAATTTTTATATTATAGCCTTCACATTTCGAATAATTCGTACGCATTGGTCGTAAATCTCAATACTGACAAGGATGCAATACAATATGCTAATATTGTTAGTTATTTGCCTTTATTTTACAACTTTTAAAGACAATTTAAATTTAAATGTACCTATTAGTTTACAATTTAAATGTATCACCTGTCTTGGGGTTTGTCACGGTCATTTCTATATGTCAGGCATTTATGCGTATTCCTCTCTCGTACTGCTTTGATAGCATGCCTTGGGGACACATTGTGTTATATACTTTTCCTTATCTACTGCCTACGTTCTCAATAACAACTTAGATTTAATATATATATTTTTTAGCTTCACAATGTATCCCGTATATAACAAGGGTACGCAGAGGGTTAGAGAGGCTAGTGTATTCGAACCGAACTTTCGAGACATTGCGCAAGCAGTTGTGGAACTCAACGCAGCGCTTTGTGTTGTTAGCGGAGTAAGGAAATGGTAATGGGATCTATAGCATACACTTTAAATATAGTTAAAAGAGGTAATAAAAGCAAAGGTGGCCAAGTATATAAGTTATAAAAATATAAAATATATATTTTTTTGTTTTAATAAATAAATTAATTGCCAAATTAATATATAAAATAGTAAAAAAATAAATAAAAATTTATTAAGTACCTTGAGGTAATGGTGATAATGATAATTAATAGTAATATGTGTATTTTAAAGATTCATCCAAATAGGGACTAGGAATACACTTGAGGCCATCATGCCGTAGGTGCACAAGCGTGTGACTGTAACGCGATTTTGGGGGAATGAATTATTATTTATTAATATTTTCATTTCTTTGCTCTGGTACCAAGGCAAAAAGCGTGACGTTGAGTTACGCCACTCAACACGCAATGTCTGAAAATTCAGCGGAAAGTCGGGAACGGAGCGGCTTAATATTAGGGTTTCGCTGCCTACCCTGCTATATACGTAATACAGCGTGAAGCTGAAAGCAAAAAGGTCAGATTTTTGGCGAACTTTACTGGCTAACTGGCTACATGAAGTGTCACCGTTTATACTTGAACACATTTGAAATGAAATAAAGCATTATATTTATTTTAAATGGAACGTTATTAACATTGTTGTAATTGTATTGTTGACACAAATGAACAATTGACATTCTCCTTCAGTGCTCATTGCGAAACGTCAAATATTTTAGAGCATCCTCTGTTATTTCACAAATTTTCGTTAATTTAATATATTAATCAATCAATCGATCAATTAGCTTCACGCTGTATCCCGTACACAGCAGGGTAGGCAGAGGGAATCTAATGTTAAGATACTCCGTTCCTCACTTTCTGCCGAATTCTGAAGGCATTGCGTGTTGAGTGGCAGAACTCGAAGCCGCGCTTTGCCTCGACACCAGAGCGAAGAAATATTTCATCTCCTCGAGTGTGGATCGAACTCACAACCAGTCGGTTTTACACTTTGTGCCCCTGCGCCACGACTGGCCTCAATAAATAAAATATAAATTAAAAACGTATTATAGTTGATATGTACCTACATACAGCTATTATAGAGATTTAATACGATTATTCAATAGCAGAGAGCTTCACACATAAATTAAACAAGTATGAGAAAATAAAACAATAATTGTAGATTAACAAGACAAAGCAATTAGTTAGAATATTTAATGAAAGATTGATTATTGACTATTGTTAGCAAGTACATATTGAAATAAAATAAAATTGAAAAAAATAAATAAATATAATGTTTGTTTGTAAATAATAAAAATAAATATTGTGTTTAATAAAAATTATGTTGGCGTTAGGTAATCTGTTGTTATCTCAGCTCACTGTCATGTTATCTTATTTATTTTTGAACTGCATTTTACTTCAAGTGCCACAATAGCACGAGAATGTAAACCTCTTAGATTAGGTTTTTTTTACTTTTGTTACAAATGTTCGTTAATTTGGGTTAAAGAGAAAAGTTTATTAAGCATTTTCTACTTTACATACAAGGTTCTTATAATGCTGAGAAGAAAAAAAACATTTTGATGTTGCAGTCACATGTCATCCAGCATGTATTTTTAAATAAATATTCATTGATAAAGTTATAAAATCTTTCCGCTATTACAACAATTCTAGTTTTTATAACTTGAAAATTATGATTCTATTGAGAATTACTTATACTTTTTGTAGCCATTATATAATTATTAAAAATACGTAAGTACTAAAAAAAAGAATTAATAAGGGTGTTTGCCATCTGTACATCAGACCCCATTAACGCGTACTTCTAAGCTTAATCATATAATTTATTATTGAAATTGAAAAAAAAATATACCTTAAGCAGATATTTTATTTCGTTAAGCTTATAAAAAAAAAAGTAATAAAAGCACAAATAGCTGAATATATGTCAGTACATTGTATAACAAAAATATTCTATTTTATTAGTTATAAAAAAAGTCCACCACAACGTATATCTATCACTTATAAATAAGTCTCAATAAGGCATTTTGCGAAAAGAAAAGAATTGATAAATGCAAGGTGATATTTAACCGATTTTTATTAGACATGGATATTGAAATTTACTATTTAATCATCAAGGAAATTTTATGAAGGTACGCTGCTGATTTTATAGCATATAATTTGGATGTAATGTTGTTCGAGAAATATGAAAATATTTTAACGCTCTTTCTTCTCTGTTTACCGCCGCATGCCTAGGCGTAGGAGGGCGCCCTTGCTGCGGATGATATCCTCTCAAACAGCCACGTAGCATTTTTTCATAATTATGAAAATGCAAATTCAAATCAAGAAACATCTTTTTTTTTAATATTATTAAATGAATTATTACGTACAATGATTATTATTATTGTAATAGTTCGCGTTCCTATTATAAATTTCTAAACATGACGCATCCATTGGCTTGGCATTATGAACTACTAATATTCACGGTTAATTCATTCATATTGTATCTGTCGTTGGTAATGGCCGCTTTATTCCAAATTTAAACTCACGCGGTGCACGGTACGTCGTATATGGTGGCGTGACATGCGCGGGCCAACCGCGTTCGAGCGAACGACGACCTCGCTGTGTTGCATGATATTGATATGTTATATTATTAAATTGACATTATAATTATATTATATGCTAAATTGAAAATGTTCATAATTATTTAATTAATTGTAATTACCCATATATATTTTTTATTTTGCAATAATAATGTAAAATTAATTCATTACTTTCTTGTTGTGGAATTAATGTTTCCAATATAACTGTGCTTAGTATATTATGAAATAAGTGAATATTATGTATAAATATTATAGCGACGTAACCACGCTATCATCTATAAATATGCTTTTATCTACTTGTTCCAATTTCAATCACTACTACTGCTATAGTTTTTCCTTGAATAAAAAAAATCAAGACCACTTGGTCATGACCTCGTTAAACAAGGGAATCACGCGTTTAATATTATTTTCTGAGTTTTCCATATATTTAGGTATTTCTTTGATGTCTTTCATTGTAAATACATTTACTTAATCAGTCGATTTCACCCTGTATTCCGCACATAGCGGATCTCAACGCCGGGCTTTTTTTGCCTTGGTGCCAGAGACATGATTTTTTTTTTTCCAAATTTAAATATTAATAATTAATTCGCCATAAAAACCCATAACCGTCACGTTGCAGTCGTAACCTTGCGCCTCTACGCCACAAAGGCAAATACACATAGATAGTTTTATATTATATAAATGGATGTATCTAAATAAATATCCAGTTTATTCCTGTAACTGATCGCTGTGTGTACTGAAAGATATATGAAAAATAAAATCTGATATTACGGGCATTAATTTTTTGCTGTGCAATAGAAATGTATAATAATATTTTTTTATCTATTTGTATGCACGTTTATGCACACTAATATCAGAAACGGCTTAAGCGATTTAATGCAGTTTTTATACTTTGGTAGATTTCCCTTAACTTTTAATAGTTTCGTAAATTTTTAAATATTTGTTAGATAAATTTAATTTTAGTAAAAAACTTCTCATATATAAGAAACTGAAAGCAAATTAGACTAGTAAATAATCGTGTCGTTCATGCAGACGAAGCCGCGAGCTAAATTAAAATACTTGGAAATTGACAAAATGGAGAATTCAATTCATTCACAAATATATTTGCGGTATATACCTATTACAAATTTTAACAATATAAATCTTCGAAGCGCGCATTATTTAAACAGGTTTTCAAAACAATATTCTTTATTATATCATGACGTCTTTAAAACATTATTACATAACATGTGTTTTTAATTACAAAAAAAAAAATCTTTATATATTCTAAAATGAAGTATATTCATTCAAATGACTTTTTTATGACTGGGGATGGTGAGGCGAAATTTGTGTTTAATTATCACAGTTAATATTTATTATACCTACATGCATAGCGGTCCCTGCTACCAAGAATGATATAAAAGTGGTCCTTCATCAAAAAAACGGTTGGGAACCCCTGATTTAGATGAATTAGACCGAAATGGAAAACATTGTAGGGTTATCAAGTAGTTTCTGAATACACCTTCCCTTATGTTTCTTTGTGGGGTAAATGTTGCATTATTTTACGTATAAGGACATTAAATAGGTGAACAAAAAAACTAAAATTATATGCATCCGTTTCTTTGTAGCCTTTTCTTATCGTTATCGTACAATAGCCATAAATATGCATTTTCTTATTTGTTTGTAATAAATATAAATTTTATTTTACAGGACTCTTGGAAGGATCCGAAAACAGAAGAATCTGGAGCAGTCATCAATATTCTCAACATTGGAAGGCAAACCTTTGCGAATGGTGGGGTAGTTTCGCGTTACCTTTGTGATCTAGCGCAGTGCGTCCACCTCATCAGCTATGATTACAAGGACATAGTGCCTAATGTAAGTATTGCTTTATATATCTATGTATACATAAAATTGTAACTGATCGACGTCTGTTCATGGAAGGT
This sequence comes from Heliconius congener, assembly GCA_018230605.1. Classification (NCBI taxonomy): domain Eukaryota; kingdom Metazoa; phylum Arthropoda; class Insecta; order Lepidoptera; family Nymphalidae; genus Heliconius; species Heliconius congener. Next base: position 10,900 of record DWAO01005573.1, read on the forward strand.
ATCGAAATAATAAAATTGGAAGCATGTATCATTTTAATAGAATATAATCTTGAACGATTCATATTTGGCAAAATTTGCTTAGCAATTTAATGTTTGTTTTATTTATATCTCATAAATATAAAAGTTATATAAATATAAAGAAAGAAAATTGTTTTTTTTATTGAATTAGCTGAAACTTAAATTTCCAATATGTGGGTATTTTCTTTAAAATGATAATGTTATACTAAAGACATCATCATTTTAAATTTTACTAACACTAAAGTAATTAGGTTGATTAGTAAACAAACAATTGTGTTGACCAAGCGGACGAAGCGGCGAGCGAGTCGCTAGTATAGATTTTTGTTAAAAACATATTTCAAAAGAAAAACAATGAAAATTTACAAAAATCTTACGTTCTTTATTAAAATTGAATTTTGCTATAAATATGTTTACAACATTTACATTTTCACATATTTGGTAAGGATATTAGAAAAATAATATTAATGCCCGCTTCACAACAGAAGCTACACGAAAAATATTATACAATTTATAGAATTAAACAAATAATTGAATTATTAGATTTTAATTACGTACTTTTTCCAGTAACAGAGTTAATTTATACAAAGTGAATCAGTTTGCTTGCCACTCATTATTGCTATAAGAAAACAATTAAGTCACTAAGTTATGCTAGATGCAACCTAGATACTAGAAACACAATTGTAATATATATATATATATATATATATATATATATATATATATATATATAT
>DWAO01005574.1:0-11648 GCA_018230605.1 Heliconius congener
CACAACCAGTCGGTTTTACAGTCACACTTCGTGCCACTGCGCCACGACCGGCCTCCGTTAAAAACTACGAAAATAAAATATTAGTTTATTTTAATTAAGTCTAAGTATTTTGACGCACTTATTAGTGTATGTAATTATATTTTGTGAAAACACAAGAAAAAACCATTTTGAATCGATTAAGGTCAATCATATTTTAAATGACAGATGTGACAGCTGATTGACATTGACCTTGTATAATGATTTTTGCATTTTTCACTTCACTCGTTCCGTTCGTTTCGATGCGCTTGGAGTGCTTTTCCGTTTTTTTTTAATTTTCAACGGCTTTTTTAAACATTTTTAGTGTGATTCCACGGGAAAATATAATAGCGGGATTGGAACCCGCGCCTCTCCAACTAAGCCATACGTTCTTATCGTGCTACGTGAAATTCTTGTACGCTTGTTAAAACTTGTTTATGTAGTTAGTATCTCTGTACAAATTTCCGCTGCCCAAAGATATTTATACTATCGTTTGACAAGAGCAATCTTCTGTAGAAGATTGCTAAGTGGCGGTTGTTATTAATATCAGACAATAAATTGCATATCAAACAGAAAGGTATTTTAATCCAATATATGGAGAATATTACAAATATAAAAAAAATAGTATCTCTTTATGAAATTTTATCAGAATCGGATCAGCGATTTTGCTGTGATTGCGTCACAGACAGACACACAGACAGACATAGACAGAGTTACTTTCGAATTCATAATATAAGTATGGATAGAGGTAATAAATGAAACAACAGTTACTTTCCCGAATGAGTAGTACGCAAAACGATGGAAAATTTATTATTCTATTAATACACAAATATAAATATCTTCTAGATAAAAAAAAAACATCTTCTAGATAATACCAGATACAAAGTCAGACTGGAATTTTATCAAAATACTACTGTGTAGTTGTATATTGTCCTATAAATGTTTAATGTCTATACTCTCTCTTATGAATGTAAAATGCTATTTTGTTTTATTTAGTAGATTTTATTTATAATAAGAAAAATATATGGAATAAACATTTGACACTTAGAACAAAACAATAATTAAAAAACTCGTACTCTTATTTATAAAATAAGCATTTATTTTGTTTTTATATTATATTTTTCCAATATTTACGGCTTTTGGTGTCTTATGGCACAGGCACGTTTTATAGTCTTCAGTTTCCGCCCGTTCAGAGTCATAACGTGCTGGGTGGCTGGAACTAATGCTGTATTTAGTAACAGACCGGAAAATATATCTATTTACATATAAAATTCTTTCATTACAAAGTGACTTGATCCCGTCGTGGCGTAGAGGCACAAGGATGTGACTGTAACGCGACGGTTTTTGTTTCTATCCTCACTCGAGGGATATAAAATATTGTTTCTTAATATTTTGATTTCTTTGCTGTTACTAAAATCTGAATTTATTGACACGCTTTGCCTAATTACCAGATTGAGGAAATAAAAATATTTACAAGCTGTTATTGAACCTAAAAACCTAATAATTAAACTTTTACGTCACGGTATCTGAAAGAAGAACCATTATGTGGGGATCATCACTCTAAATCGGAAACGGAGCCTACACTGCTATGACATGAACCTGTACTTAATTACATTAAAAAATGTTCGAGTCTATAAGCATCCCGTCTTACCAGTCACGGCGTATAGATTTTCGTTATATTTTCATCATACAATGTATGTATGTATGTACGTAACAATACATGCGGAGAATATTAATACCTAATAGCAATACATATTTTCCAGTTACATATGTATTTCTTTACTCCTGTGCTATACGAAACAAAATATACAAATTAATATCACGTTGCCAATTATGTTATATTGTTATATTATGTTGGCACGAATGGCTGTTTTATTGTACGACACATTCGTATATTAAAATTAGCAAAATAATTAGCAGAAATATGAGCGCGTTTGATATTTAATGATAACAAAGTTAATTATTATATATTAATGAACTGTATTGTGAAAGTGATTATTTTTCCATATTACTATTTAAGCATACAACATATCTTAGACATTGATATAAGATTGTTAAACCTAATTTATATAGAACAAAGTCAAAAGATAATTTAATACAATAGAAATGCTGAAACTCCATTTCCTTTACTACTAAATATAGACCTATTCTTTTTATTGGAAATCAGTAAATTATATATTTATCACTTAGTAATATATTAAAAGGTGGTGCAGGGGCACAAACGTGCGAGTGTAAACGTGACAGATCGTAGGTTCGATTCCCACTGCAAGAAATGAAACATTACATATTTTTATTTCCTCGCTCCATAGCGACCAGTAGCGAGGCAAAGCGCAGCCTTGTGTTCCGCCATGTTTGATATTTTAAACTTTTATATTTTATTTTGGTTTCAAGAAACCTTGTGAATGGATAAATAAGAGTATAAGTTATTTGTATTACGCACTTGCGTTATAAATTGTTAAGAAGTAATGGAAAATAAATCTTTAACAATAATACCGTTGATATAAACGGCTTACTACTTTATTAGACACTCCTACGCCTAGATCCAATCATCAATCTTTTTTCCAGTTCAAGCTTGTTATAAGATGCTCCGCCTCTCACTTTCTGCCCAATTATCGAGGCATTACGTGTTGAATGTCGGAACTCAACGCCGTGCTATGCCTTGTTACCAGAGCGGAGATATAAAAATATCAATAAATAATTCAATCCCCCGAATGGGAATTGAACCCATAACCATCACGCTTACAGTCACACGCTTGTGCGTGTGCGTGCGTGTGCCACTGCGCCACGATGGCCTCAATCCTCCTCTTTATAATAGAATATTTAATTTTTATGGTTCCGTACATTAAAAGTTAAAAACGATACCCTTATAGGATCACTTTATTTTCTGTCTGTCAAAACTATTTATCTCGAGATGGCGTGGACGAGTTATCTGATATTAATATCAAATTTTGAATTCTACGGTTTCTCGATGCACAGAAACATCAAACTTATAAATCAACGCAATCAAAAGATAAGCATGAGCATTTATGCATCGTTTTTGGTGTATTTTATGCGAAATACGCCGCGTAATCAAAGCCTATGGGGTACTTCCCGTCGACCTACACTAAAAAATTGGCATGAAGTCAGAACTTACAGTACAATTAAAGGAAAAATCTGAAAACTGTATATTGGTATTTAATAGAAAATAATAATTTTTAATTATATTTGTAGTTCATTTCATATAAAATGATTGCATATGCCCACAAACTTAAGTTTGTCAACTATTATAAGTTGTTCTTTCCGTAGACCTACAATCCTTAAATTGGTACGAAGCCTCAGTAAAGTTAAAAGTTGTTCTATCCGAGCGAGTACAACTCGCACTTAACCGATTTTATAGGATTAAAATTTGTACTATTCATTTAATAACAAAGAGTTAATTTTGGCTAATATTTTCATTCTTAAAGTTTTATAATTTTTTTATTATCTACTTTTGTAATTTTTATAGTTTACTAACAGATTAGTAAAATTTTGTAAATTTGGTATTAAAATTATATTGAATTTGAGTTTTTTTTAGTTCTTATTATATTAAATATAAGTAATATGTTTTAAATAGAAATTTCTTCATTGTATTGTTAAAAATCGGAAGTAGTTAACGTTTTAAAAGACAAGAAAAAAAATACATATAGTATAGAATATATGTATTTTTTTCCTATAAAATTCTTATAATATATAGATATTTGTAAGTCACTCCATACACGCACATACATGCACGTACACGTAAACAATAACTTAATTTTACAAATTGAAAATTCAAATCAATCTCAACTTAATCGGGAGTAAAAATTATAAAAATTGTAAAGTGTGGTTACCTTACTCCCAAAGATGCTGCACAGACCTGTATTTTTGCTCCGTCTTACCTGACAGTTGCTTATTATTCGTCATCGATTCGATGCATTTTTCGAGTTTTTATGAAACTACTATAAAATTAGAGGAACCAAAGTATTTTCGATAATAATTAAAACTTTTTTCAGTAAAGATTTTATAATAACAAATAGCTTTTAATTTTGAGAATACCAAGCTTTGGACGACAAGATACACACAAAGATATGACAACTTAGTGCGTATCCCACGAAATCGGAAGTGGTTAACGTTTTAAAAAAACGGACAATGGCCAGTCGGGCTCGCCCACCGAGGGTTCCGTAAAAAATAATAGATCTTGAGCTTTTTCTGTAATTCAGATTTAGCTTAGCCAGAGCCCTTTCATTTGATACCTTACTTCAACTACCGGCTTCAATATCAAATTTAACCACTTTTTAAGGCTGTTTAATTCGGCAGAAAGTGGGGAACGAAGTGTCTTAACACTAAGTTCCTTCTGCCTACCTACCCTGCTGTGTGCGGGATACAGCGTGAAGCTGATTTTATTTAAGGCTGTTATTTTTTAGGATTTATTCACAAATGTTTTCACATTTTTCCCAGATCTAGAACTAACTTTAGATGCTAGTTGCTAACATTCACAATTCTAGATTAACTGAAAATATCTTATTAATTTTGATTCCATTTATAGTGTCGAAATACGCGTTTCCTGCTATTTAAGGCTATATATTTTTGAGAAATTAACCACAAATGCATAGTATTTGATTGTTTCCTGAACTAGTACTACCTGTAGATGCTACCTGGCAAATTTCATAATTCTTGGTCAACCGGAAGCGCCCTATGAATTTTAATTTCCGTAATAGTGTCAAAATATGCGTTTTTTGCGATATAAACGGCCATATCTTTTTTCTAAGTAAATATAGAAATATGTTATTACTAAGTAAATATATTATATTATAATATAAATATAGTTTGCTAACAGTAGGTAATATAAAATATTATTCATTTTTGTATTATTAATTTTTTTATTTAAGTGAACTTTAAGATAAATACATACTCTCTTCTTTATAGTTATAATAATCTCTCAGATCACTTTGGAATAAAAGTAAAGCAAATTTGAAAAGTTAAATGAATTTTTTAATTCTCCTAGAAATATAATAAACTTACTAAATATTTAATAAAAAAATATCGTTGATTCCAATTCTCTTACTTTGCGAATGTATAGAATTTAGAACAAAAATATTGATATATTTTCTGAATCAATAAATATTACGTAACCAAATATACACTTTAAGTTGTTTCTTCTTTGCATCAGTTTTTCAAGTTTGTCCTGTTGTACATTTTCTTTTCAGCTTCAAAATTTATTATTTATAATCTTTTTACATAATAGAAATATAAATTGTAAAATCTTACCAAATAGAAGAAGCAACAAATCGCTGACAGCCAAGCTAAACAAGTAGTAATTAGTCGCTGTATGAAGTCCGGGGTTTCTCACTATAACGACACAAACACACACGTTGCCTATGACTCCAGTCAGAAATATTATCAAAAGAACTACACTAATAGGTATTATCTCGTTCAAGGGCAGTCTGCGAGATCCCATCAACCACCATAGCATTTCCTCCTCAGTACAATCAAAAGTTGTTAAATTATTACAACGATTGTAAAAGTCCTCGTAAGTTTCGTTTTTACGCAAAAATTCTTGAGATTCCATTGTTTTTTTTTATAAGATAATTCTATATCTTATAAAAATTTATGAGTTATGTGTTATATTATATAAGAGTTGCATATTCTTTATCTTCAATGTACTGTACAGTATAGTCCACATATTTTTCCAAGTATAAGTAAGTGATACAATATTTTTCACATTCTTATTGTTATTTAAGCAGTTCAGTTAAATAAGTCATATATAAAAATTGTACTAGTCATAAAATAAAAGAAGTATTTTTAACTTTGATTATTTACGTATAGCCAATAAGTTTCCCGACGATCGGAGACGTCCTCCTGGTGGGGATAACTCGCGGACACTGAAGCTTGAAAGCTGCACAGCGGAAAGCGCGACGGTAAAAATATAATTTATTTTACATAAACAGTATATTTCAACTTTTTTATTGACTTTTGTCTATAAAAATCACTGTCTAGATTTTATTATCCATCAAACTGTAGACTTAAGACTACATTTATGTACCTGAATAAGTTCGTTCTTTCTTCATATTTTTGTAATTCCTTCATCTATATAATTTTATTATCAAGCTAACAAAGTGAACCTCGCTTTCTCTATTTTTCGTCTATTTAGATATATGGTCTCTAGAAGGGTTCCATACATGCAAACTTAAACTATACTGTTGTAAGTTATACTTCACGAAATCCGGAAATAAATATGGAACCATCAGTGGGCGAGTCTGACTCGTACTTGAACGATTTTTTAACATTGCCAATCTATTGGAAAAAATATTAACAAAATAAATAGATATATTTAATATCTTATTGCCCAGACAGATATGCCTGATAAGATATGCTGGTTTGAGATTCATATTTCGTTTATTTCACATTTTTATGATATTTCATGTAAATCGCGTCTCCACATTAGCCACCAGCCCAGTCTACAATAGTTTCGATATTTTTGAACAAATGTACAAAAATGCTGATGCTATGGGAAAATATAACATAAAAAAATATCTTTTTTTTCTCCATCTATGTATATAGAGCCCCGTGAGTTAAATTTAAAACTATCGGTTAAGCAGGCTCTTGTGCCAAACGACTACTGCGCTACATCGACCTCAATTTCAGTCTTCGTTAATATTCAGCACATCTGTTTAGGCTCTTGAAAGTTGTCTCTTACAACTACTATTAACAGAATTTTAGGACTGTATGTATATGTATCTGGCAAATAAAAGAAAAAATATCTATTTCTTCTCCATCTATGCATATGAAGTCCCACGAATTAAAATCAAAAATTTCTCGAAACGAGAAAATGATAATTACATTAAGCCCTCTTATAAGCGTCTACCCTGCCGCGAGATACAGCGAGAAGCTATTTTGTTTTTTATTTTTAAATATAAATTTCACTTCATCGAATGGGAGCCGAACCCACAACCTGTGTGCGTTTACAGACGCACGCTTGTGCCCCTGCGCCACGACGGCACCATACTTATTTATAATTTTTAGCAACGAGAAATAAATTTAACACATTGCAGACTGAATTTCAAAATCCATTCATTCTCCATCGTTTTATTAGATGAAAAAGAAATTTATAAAAAATGTAGTACTAATATTATATTTTTGTTTATTTTAACAACATGATTTACAAGAACTTACGATCATTCTGGCAGACACTTCCCAACTGCACAAATGACGTCACTAGATATTTAAAAAGTAAAAACAATAAAGTCCAGTCGTGGCTCAGGGGCACAAAGTGTGACTGTAAAATCGACTGGTTGTGGGTTCGATCCCCACTTGAGGAAATGAATTATTCATTTGCGTTTATATTTTCATTTCTTCGCTCTGGTGTCGAAGCAAAGCGCGACGTTGAGTTCCGCCACTCAGCACGCAATGCCTCCAGGTTCCCTCTACCTACCTACCTTGCTGGTGCGGGATACAGCGTGAAGCTGAAAAACAATAAAGAAGCAACAGGAAAAATTATAGGCAAATGTGACGTCAATTGGGTGGGCTTGTACACTGTACCTAAGTGGTTTATTTTTGGAAAACAAACATTCTATATAGACCGATTTTCAGGCATTGCTGTTGAACGTTTTTTTTTTATAATGAAAAAACAAAACACGACAGTCATTGCTTAGTGTAAAAATTGTATTGTTGTCCTTAGCCAAGTAAATGTTAAGAAAGTAAAACTAGTCATATTTTATCTACACTTTAACGCTAAAGCTTAAATGGATTTTTATTAAGGTGACATAATGTGATAAAAAATCTCAGTAAAATGGAGCTGAGAAATAGTTAACACTTTTTAGGAAACCACAAGAGTCCTATTATAAAGAAATCATTTCTAAAAGAATAGAAAATGTCGATGAAATGTTAAGATTTTCAAAGAAATACAATGTAGAATTCAATCGTCAACAAAGGTAAACAACAAGTACATGCATATGCAATGTAGCAATCCCAACAAATATTTTAAGAGAAGATATCATAATAGAAGCTTCGAGCAAGAAAAGATAAGACATCTCTTGTTTTTTTAGCTTTATGCTACATCGTGCACATGGCTGGGTAAGGAGAAAAAAACCTAGGAACATTGGCAAGAAGACTCTTTCATCCTCCACTTTCCCCCGAATTCTAGAGGCATTGAGAGTTGAGAGGTGAAACTCAACGCTGTGCTTTGCCTCGTCACCAGAGCAAATTGGAAATCGAACCCACAAACAGTCGCGCTTAGTGTCACACGCTTGTGCCCTACGCCACCAATGGCCTCAATTTCATTTGTGCTATGTAAATATATTGAAATATATTATTTATTTAAATTTATATATCCATTTCTTCGCTCTGATGTCGAGGCAAAGCGCGGAGTTGAGTTCCGCTACTCAACACGCAATGCCTCTAGAATTCGGCGGAAAGTGGGGAACACTTGGTTCCCTCTACCTACCCTGCTGTATGCGGGATACAATGTGAAGCTGATAAAAAAATTGTATTTGTGAATTAAATACCGATGACTTATTGAGATTAGAAAAGTTATATGATAATAATGCATAAGGCTTTTGATGAATAAGATGGTTCGTTTGCTAATAACCACTGTGTCTTTGCTGACGGTCGGCAAAAAAATTGATAAAAATAAAAAATATTAAATATAAATGTTATTTAAAGACAAAGCTATCAAACATATATCTTATAAAAATCTAAACATCATTTATTGTTTTTGGGAATACAAATAGAGATTTTACAGGTATTTTAAGTGCCATGTAAAGTATGCTGGTCTTCTTGTAGTGCTGCATTGTGCGTATTTTATGATTTTTTTTTTAATCACTCGTGCTGGTAAATCACTTTTATTGGCAAATTGATTTCTGTACACAATTTTGTTGGAGAAGAAAATTCAGAGATATTGAGAAAATAACAAAAACTTGGGTTGCAGTTTCTCTAGTGCTAGTATCGAGATCCCTTGATTAACATTTATGTAAAAATGTTGGTATCCAATTAATCTAATTCTGGACAGTACATTTACTGGATCTCTAGATCGTTTATCGTTTTGAAAAGTTTTTCTGACTGAATCATACATAACAGCTGTGTCAGTGGCATACTCCAAATATATTATATTTGTTTTTTTTATATTATATTATATTTGTTATATATTATATTTATTTTCCATTAGCCAATGTTTTCACTAACCAAAGCAAATTCATCAACAAATATTTCATCAGTAGCCATGGAAATAGATCGCCGAGAGCCACCATACTCTGCGGTCCAACATTGCATTATTCACCTGGTTCCACGATCTGAACAACACTTTGCATGTCACATTATTTAGTATACTAAAAAAGAAACTCGGCATTCTGATAAAGCAACATGTCAGTCATTACGTCTACAATATAAATAAAATCAAACCTACTATTCCACAGTGGTTTGTAAAAATTTGCAAAATAGAGAAAAAAATATTACAGATTAACTAAATTAATACAAAATAACAAATAAATACTAAAATCGTTACAAAATAAACATACTTACTTTAATTATTGAATTTCAAAGTTACTTGGTGAATAAATGATATCACAAACATTTTTTACATATTTTAAAAACCAATCCTCATGTTTGATCTCCAAAAATGTCTATTAAATTCTTTTAAATATTACTTAAACATACAAAAAAGTAGTATATCATCAATAGATATAGTGAAAATATATTTAAAATAACCTCGAAAGAGTGGTAACTAACCATTGTACCTGAAAGAGTTAACTGAATTTAACATTGTTTTTCTACATAGTCTTTGTCTTTCTAATGAAAACGCTTTTATGAGGTGGAGCTGTAATAAACTAAGTAACTATGTAATAAAATCTAAGAATCTGATTTACGTGCACTTCTAATTATAATATAATCATGAAACTTGGCGAAATATTTTGATTAGGTGAGTACAATATGATGATATCATAAGGACCACCTTGGACTGTTTACTACATAGATACATATCGAGAATATGCTTATTATATTCGTATTTTAATTGTATTTTATTTATTTCACGCAAAAAAATGTATTTTTAGTGCAGCAGTGTGTTTTTACTTCCATTCACTTATTTATTTATTTTATATAGTTTTAATGAACATTTTCTGAAAAATTTGATCGTGTTAGAGTAAACTGTTTACGTATCAGCGTCATAAAATACTCCAAATCAGCTGTAAAACGTTAGGTAGGAAAAAAGTTCAAAACAGGTCTAGCAATACAATATTAGAAAAAAATACTTCAAGTTACAACAAATTTCTTTAAATGTTGTAACGAACGAGCAAATTTACGAACAAGTTATAATAAACTAGCAAATGTAAATTGCCCTTGTTGAGAGGGTAGTCTTAAATTAAGCGTGACTATTTGTAATTGTAAAGATGTGTCTTTCTTTCTTTTGAATGTAAAATATAATATCTTAATCGGCGTATGAGGTTTTCAATAATTCTAGAATATACCTTTTTATATAACACTAAAATAATATTACTTTTGTTTTATAGATAATACATTAATATTTTTTATATTAATATTATATATTTCTTACAGACTAATCCGCATTTTGAATCAAATCAAAAAATCAAGCAATCTAATAAAAAATAATAATGTAACGCAATATCCCATTTCAAGCAAATTTTCATTGGAAACATTATTGAACTACACTAAGAATGTTTTTGAAGTAAAACTTTTTTACGTCCGTTTGAATTGGGGAGCAAATCTGTCAATGCGTGATGAGAACGTTACGAAAAGGTTAATTGAGCGAAGCGAACGAAACTTGAAAAATATAAGTTAGTAAAGATATAAATCTTTTTCTATCTTTACTAACGTTTGTTACGTTTGTTACGTTTCGTATATACTCGTATCTATAGGAGCAAAAGAGAGAGGTGCGAGCTCACATTTTTTTCTCTTTTTATTCTCATTTTTACGTTTTGCAATAGAAAAAGAAATTAAATATAGATAGAGCTAACGAAATTTTACTTTAGTCGTGTGGTCTACAGTACATTTGTTTTTATATCTACCCATATATCTTCATATTTTGTAAGTTGGTAGGTTTAGGAGAATTTAGTAACAATAAACTTTGATCTTTATACCGAAATAATTGAAGAGAAAAGACCCAGAAAATCGGGAATGCCAGTGGTATCTAGAGATATTTACATTTTGTGGAAAATGGGAAAAGGAGTATCAAGGAGTATCAGCACTGGGTTCTCACTGCCTAGAATTTTCGCATAGCAAGTGCTTGTTCTTATTTTTGTTTAAAAAAATACCGAGGACTGAATTACAGCATGGCCTAAGCAAATATTGTTAAAAACATAATAAATAATCCATATATATTTAGCCTTGATGAAAAAAAAATTAACGTAGCAATTTTATATATATAGATATAAGCCATTTTGGGGTAGTTGGAAAGTGATTGACTCAACGCGATATTTGTGAATTCAAATTTCTCTCTAAGTAACAATATTAATAATATGAATAAATAGATATACATTAATATTTATAGATTGTTTTTGCTTTCTGTTTTGGTAAAAAAAAACTTTTTGAAGGACTATGATGTAAACCTTTTACTATAACATTGCTATAGTTTCCAGTCCGGTGACGCTGTTAAGACCATACCAGGTCAACAGCATTAAGTCCAT
>DWAO01005575.1:0-11647 GCA_018230605.1 Heliconius congener
ACCATCAGGTGACCCGCACGCTCGTTTGCCGTGTCTTTTCCATAAAAAAAAAAGATCATATTTTGCCAGTATCTAGCCACGTGGACTGCGGTATCTGTTGCCTTAGTCAAGTCGTCATATAAATAGGCGAATGGATATTTAGGGCAGTCGCAGGATGTTCGTCCTTTAGTGAGAACCCCCATTTTACAAGATGTTCTCTGCATCGGCCAACCTGGCTCCGTAAACGATTAAGCGACTATCACAACGGCCTCGATCGATTCTTTCGTAATCTTTTTTAGCTTTACTATTTATCACTAGCAATATAGCCTGTTCATAAGTTGTGTACACGCTTAACTAATTAGGCTAATATATAAGAGAGGTTTTGAAAATGATATGACATATTAAAATAAAATTACATATTTTTAAATATATTTTATTAATTACTGAAGATTATTCAACCATTCAAGAAATTCATAAGTAAAAATTAAAAAAGTTTTTATAAGTAAGGCACTTATTTATGTTTATAATTGCACTTGTTTATTAATAAAATATGTGTAATAAATTACTATTATTATGGCAGTATTCGATAGTATTTTGTTGGAAAACATAAAAGTTTGAACGTAGCCGGTCTTGAACCTACACTTTCATGGGTTCTTGGCTATGTTCAAATTTTCATATTGAATATCTTAAAATATTTTTCTACCCTCATTGTGAAATGATACTTAAAAGTGTTTGTAAAATTTACATTTTTTTAATTTGCTTTTCGACGTTATGAATAAGTAGATCTATTTATATACAATAAGTTGTTTTCATGTACAAATATTTTTATTTTTGTAAATAAACATAATATGAAAATAGACACTTATTTTTAGCTGAATAACTTCACTTGTAATCTTATTACAAATTCATAAATATATAAATAATTTTTACAATAAAATTAATATTTTGTAGTAATTGACTATTATTTTATTTTTAATACTATAATTGTATTGGCAAATTTATTGTATACAGAATAAGGCATGATTTAAAAAATATATAATGCGTTAAAAAAGTTATTAAAATATATTACAAAATGTAAAAAAATATTTTCGCCTATATTGTAAGATGGTCCTTCGAGCAGGGCAAAAGTTAAGTATTAATAATTAAATAAATACTAATAGTTTTTAACACATTTTGTTCATTTTTAATCAATATATTGTCTTCTTAATATATTGTGTAACAAAAATAAAACTTATTTTATTATTGTTTACAATTAAGTACAATATAATCTTAATATATATAAAATAAATACAAGTTTCCTAAACGCCATTTTAAGAAGTCTTCTTTGTTAACGCTTTATTGTAACTCTGGAAAATAAGAAAAAAGATATATTATATTTAAATATTATTATAAACACTACTTCAATTAGCTTTAAGCGATAATTTTTAAATTTTTTTTAATCTATAAAACATATTGATATTTTTTGACCTTTCAAACACATAAACAAAATATACTAGAATATAATTTTGATTATATAAGAAAAAAAAAATTTGACATAACTTTTATATCACTTTAATAAAGGCCATCGTGGCGCAGGGGCACAAGCGTGCGACTGTAAACGTGACGGTTGTGGGTTCGATTCCCACGCAGGGAATACATGATTTAATATTAAGGTACACAAACAGTGTAAATGAATGGAAACGAAGTGTAAAACACCAGGCTTCCAGATTCCCTCTACCAACCCTGCTATGAGCGTGAAACGATTTTGCTTAGTTTCATGCTGTACATGAAGCTAAATAAAATCATTTCAATAACATAGTGGCGCAGAGTACAGCGTCTGACAGTAAACGTGATAGTAATGTATTCGATCCTACTCTGGGCGAGGAGATAATAAATCTCATTTCCCCGCTCTGGAAAGAGAGCGCAGCGTTGAGCTCCGCTACTCAACTTACAAAATCTAGAGCAATTGACTTTCTTGAGACCAGGTTATCTCTCGCTACCCAGCTAAACAGGAAAGAGTGTGAAAATTAAAAAAACTTATATATTTGGCATGATGGGTGCTAACTTCTTCCGCCATGGAGTATAATAACGCGGCTGTTTCAGGACCGGTCTGTTCCACCAATGACTTGAAGATACTTGTACTCTCAGCTGCCGCTCCACTATCGCTAACTTCTGATCTGTAAAGCGAATTAATAATAATAATTAGTATTAAGCAAATAAAAAATGTCGTAAGCGTGCGACTGTTAAGGAATCTGTTGATAGATTGTGAGTTCGATTTCTATTCCCACTCGAGGGAAGGGAATGGAGGTAAGTAAAATATTTAATGTTTTCGTTTCTTTGGTCTAGTAACGAGGCAAAGTGCGGCGTTGAGCTCCGCCTCTTAATCCTCAATGCCTCCAGAATTCGGTGGAAATTGGGTAACGATTACATAAATTTAAGTCAAAATATTAAAGTTATTTTTTTTAAATTATAACTAATTGATTTATCCACGTGGAAACATATATAGTATTGACTTGCCTATTAGAATAAGTTCGGGTCCGCTCTATAAATTTAACTAAAGACTCTGGTTGTCCATATCGTCCGTCCATTGGGGAGTTCTCTGGTATCGCACGTGGTGCCTGAAATACAAAATAAATTAACTTACATATTTTGGAACGATTTCGAACGGTTTTATATTGGTTTCATTTTAATCATAGTTTTTTCCTTCATGTTATACCTGAAGATAACATTATACATTATTATTGGTAAAATCTTAGTCACTCTTATGTTATTCATATATATCGATGTTTTCAAATTTATATGACACTCTTTTTTTGGATAAATTTAATTTGAGTGACTCAACCTTCTTGAGTTTTACAATCACAGATATTTTATCATATCATCGGAAAAACATGACATCAATTTCATTACTTTTGTCTGATCATTTATTTATCTCTTTAAAAACCTAAAACCTTGTTATTCATTTATTTTCATAGAAAATAATAAAAATAATTCTTTACCTGAGGTTTCGCCAGCAATGATGCTTTGCCTCCCAATTTCGGATGTTTCGAACCCGTTAAAAGTTCATAGGGGTGACCAGATTCTACTACACTACCCCTGTAATAACAACATGAAAATAGATATAAAAAATACAATATTAGGATTATTCAGAATATATTTATTTATTGTTTTCAAAAGGAGCCTTGTGTTAAGAGACAACCCCACCTCACTTTCCGCCGAATTCTAAAGGCGATGCGTGTTGAGTGGCGATTATTCCTATCCACTTAGGACATCTTAGTCCTATCCGAACCCCACTCAAACTCCACTCGGGGATTTAATTATTTTAATTTAACCATCTAGTAAAACAACTGCAGCGTTAAGTTCTGCCACTCAATACGCACTCCCTGGAATATGCGAATGTGTTAAAATAAAAACATTATAAATTATTATATTATTTTAACTTACTTATCCATGACGATGACACGGTCGTAGTCCATGACGGTATTCAGTCTGTGAGCAATCGTCAGTACTGTGGAGTCTGCGAACTTCGTGCGAATTGTGTTCTGGATGTGTTTATCCGTCCTGTAAGAGTCATTGTGAGTTTTGGAACATCTATCTATTTAAATATTTAAATATTAATTAGAAAAAGCGGATACGCCGAAAATTAAGAACCGACTGAATTTTATAAGAAAATATGAAAAAAAATCAACTGATTTAATACAAACTTAGTTTTAAATAGTTTAAATTCTAAAATATTCAAATATAATTCAAGTATTAAACAATTGAATCCCCCCTTCTTGGAAACTGTCCAAATCTTAATTTATTATAGTTTTTTTTAAGTGCTTATATAGTTACCGAGCTACTAAGTGCTTATATACTTACTCAGTATCGACATTAGCAGTAGCCTCATCTAATACAAGTACAGCACGTCTAGCTAGGACAGCTCGAGCCAAACACAGTAGTTGACGTTGACCACTCGAGAAGTTGCTACCACCGTCTCCCACCTTCGTTGATAGACCAGCTGCTATCGATGAAACTGATTTGTCAAGCTCTACCTGGAATAAAAAAATAATAAGCTGTTCATTGTGACTTTTATAAATAAAAATTGTATTATAAAGTCTTGGCGCAGGGACATAAGCGTGTGCGTAAGGTTTTGGGGTGCGATTCCCATTCCAAGAAATAAAATATTTTATATTTTCATTTCTTCGCTCAGGCAACGAGGCAAAGTGCAGCGTTGAGGTCCGCCAGTCAACATGCAATGCCTCCAAAATTTGGCAAAAGTGGAAAAAGGAAGTGTCATAATGGAAACACTAGGTTCCCAGGTATCCTCTGTCTACCCTGCTTTGTGAGGGATGCAATGCAGCGTAAAATAAAAAAAAATATTTGTTTATCACTTCATGCAAGAAGGCTGGTCACTCTACCTGTGCCCTTTCGATGGTCTGCTATTTTAAATTTACCTCTTGTAAAGCAGCATGTATCTGTGCATCAGTGTACGTCTGTTCAGGATCGAGATTATCTCTAAGAGAAGCTGCAAAGAGCGCTGGGCGTTGAGGTAAGGCACAGAGCCTTGATCGCCATCGTCGAAGTCCTGCTTGCTCTGCTGTCACACCATCCACTTTTACACGACCGGAGATCTTGCTCAGTCTGGGAGAATAATTCAAATTTTACCAATGATGGTTTTGAATGAAAACAGTGTAAAAAGTAACGTACATATTATACAAGGTTACTAATTGCCAAAGTATGATCCCTTTCAACAACAATTGATGTCTTACAACGATATATTTAAGGCTATAATAGGCTTTGGTTAATTTTAGAAAAGTGATAGTAATTTATGATGTTAGTTTAGTAGGCAAACCCAAAATATGTTGAATTAGTCAGTGAACTTATTAAGTTAAACTATAATAACTTAATATTACATTCATATTTAGAAGTGGCAAATAAATTTGAAATATTTTATGAATCTAAGTATTCGTGATATAATAAAATTTCGCAAGTATTCCAAGTTTGCCACTACAAAAAATTAAAGTGTCTTTAAAAACAATACTAACAAGTAAACAATACTAACAAGTATTATAGTATTGAAGAATATTTACAGGATAAAAGTATATGTAATTTATATCAATTTAATTTCATGCACTATAGCTGTCTTTAACATAGGCTATGTAGTAATTAAATAGTAACATTAACATTGAAAAAAGTAGCTGTTAACTTTCTTACCGACTCATCTCAGCAAAACTGCTTTCCGAGCCGTTGGTAGATTAATATTTATTACGATTTCGACTACATACAAAAATTTAATAAGATATTTGCAGATTTAAATATTACTACATATAATTTACCATCCACTATTATCAAAGAAGTTTACCATAAAGCGAATAGTAATAATATAGTTCTCACTTTGTGATATAAAAAAACTTACCTGAATAAAGCAGCAATCAATGAACTCTTCCCAGCTCCAGTTCTTCCCACCACTGCTACCTTCTCACCAGGACGGATTGTGAAATTAACACCACGAATAGCATACGCAGGTTCGTCCATCTTTACTCCTTTGGGGTCTTCACATGTATTCTTGGGTGGCCTTTCATATTCTAAAGATACATCTTCAAAGACTATTTCACCTAAAAAGAACGTTGAGTATATTAAGTTGACAACCATTTATTTCGGCTTCATGTTGTATTCTGTATGTAACCCGATACACAGAGGAAATTTTATGTTAAGAAACACCGTTCCCCATGCACTATCCAATTTTTCATACTTGTTTTCATATGTTGTTACCACAGCGCGGAAATGAAAATAATGCACTCGCGTTAGAATTGAATCCACAACCCCACAGCCACACGCCACAGCGCTTACAGTCGAATTCTTCTGGATCACGATCACTTCTGATTCCAAAAATGATAATATTTACTTGCATACCTTGGCAGGGCCATTCCTCAAAGTTAAGTGTAGGATGTTCACGCCTCAGCTCCTTCAAATCAGGATCAACAGGATTTTCTGGAGGTAAATTCTTGTATTCCAATATTCTTTCCACCTGATAACAAAACAATATAATTACCTACTAATTCTTTAGAATAATCTATAAATACTTTTAATTTTATATAGAAAATAGTAAAATACTTACAGAAGTCATTTCGTTTTCAACTTCAGCAGTTTGTGTCATACCATATTGACACATACCGACTAAGCCTATTACTTGGGTTATAGCCAGACCGACGCTACCGCCTCTCGCTACAAAAAGACAAATATATATAATGATGTAAATGTTTGGATAAGAATCTATTAGAACAAAAATGAATCTAACTACTAAACATATAAAATTTATATATAGAGAAAATGAAAAAAACTTAACGAAAATTAAGATACAAACGTACTCGTATTTACAAATATATCTAAAACATTTTTTTAATATGACGGAAAGTGATAGAACAAGAAATATAATAATTACAACAAACTTACTGTCATCAAGGAAAAGGAAAAAGCTGAATGTGACGGCCGCAAGATACAAACAGCAGGCCATGTCCATCCATAGACCGAATGCCCTGCCAGTAGACAGTACTAAAGTCCATGCAGACGAATGTAAATCTTGTAGTTTATCGAATTCCTGCGCTAGCAGTCTTTGCTGTGCCTGAGCTGATCTGATTGTTGTTAGCCCTGAAACTGTTGCTGCTGCGTGGTTAAGACTTTGACTTCGAGCTGAAAATTGGTTAACAAATTGTCTTGATAAGTCGGCTTAGTAATTTTAATTAGGAGAAGAAAAGGAAATTAATAGTTTTATAAAGAATAAGTGAGTTTCGAAGGATAATAAAAAATATTTTATTGTCACGCAATAACTAGCATGCGTAAGCACAGGGAATTTACTGTTAAAACACGCACTGAAGAGTTGTTGGAATTGATAATTTAATTTTGTTTTTGAAAGTCCATTTATCGGGAAAGGTTTTAGGGTATATTATTTTAAGTTATACATTTCGATGTAACTTAGTTATTTTCATTTGACCATGGAAGCGAAGTCGCGGTTAAAAGTTATATAGGATAGTTTATTCATGGTTTACTTGGTAGGAAGTGAGAAGAGCTGGTTTACTATTATCTTGGGTAATATTTATGAAAATCAACACACCAATAGCTTCAATTCTCTTCAGTTCCCGACTTGTACGTAAAAACAGTGTTCGCAGCATATGTAAGACAAACGCTATAACAGCAGTTGGTAAAAGGAGCCACCAGTTCACTATACACACTACTGCCAAGATTGCAATGATTTCCAGGAAGAACTAGAAAAAACAAAATAAATATAATATCTAAATTTACAATAAAATTGTAACTAATCGCTATCCGTAAATGGGGAAAATTCATTATTGGGGGCATTTACCAAGGAAACTCAAAACAATGATTTTTAATTTGCATTGTGTTATCTGTCAGTCACTCAGCAATGGAAGTTTTTTTATATGTAGACAAAGGGATCCTTGAAACATACATAGATAGGTATTTATTAATCTATACTTAAATTAAGTATCCTACTTACCCCAAGACAGTCGACAAGGGCATCAGGTAACATTGAGTCGATTTGTCCCATGTCCTTAGAAAATCTGTTCAGGATTCGACCTGAAGGATTATGGTGAAAAAACCACATGTGGGCGTTCGATACACCACTGTAGACAAATAGTTAAATGTTAATATAAGTAAAACCAGTAATTAAGCGAAGACATAAAACTACAGACTACAATTTTAAAATTTTAAGACCTGTTATTAAAAACGAAACGAAAATAAGTTTTAAAATTGCATTTTTTTAGATTCATACTTTGTCCCAGATATAGCAAAGGTAAGCAGAGAAAACCTATTATAGACACTTCACGTTCCACAAATTATGAGACGCTATGAGTTAAGCGACTAAACTAAATGCCACAGACAGACTAAAATATTGACTAAAACAGACTAAAATACTGGCACAATGGCATCAAAAGAAATCAAGCAATTTGGTAAATTACTGTTTAAGTATTTTGACTTTTTTACTTACTTAAACATCGAGTCATGGAGTGTTATGGAGGCTTTGATGCATGTATTAAAGAAGACGAAAAGCTTATTCCACGTGAAAAAAGCACAGATGAGAATGAATCCAGCGTAGATGTAGACGCACTGATTTCTCGTCAATTGGAAACGGTTTATTTGTATGTCTTCGAAATTGACTGCAATAAAAATCTTGATATATGAAAGAAATAGTTTACGTTTATAATTTTAATATATTTTTTCCGATCAATAAAAAGTATTAAATCATTCATTATTTGAATTTTAGCCAAAGCCACATCTTGTAGTTTATGTTAGGCTTCAAGATTGTAGGTTAACGGGAACTACAACTTATTTTGTATGAAATACATTTTAAATGTAAGCTATAAAAGTTCAATTTTCGAATTTTTTATGTTTATTGTAAGTTTTACTTTGTGCCAAATTCCTCAACTGTAGGTACAAGGGAGTACTCGATAAATTTATACACGGACTACCTATACCTGAAACCTCAGTAGACCTGAATATTTGATAATAATTTCAGATTCATATCTCCACGTGATTTCCAGATAAATGATCTTGACAGACAAATAGACGGACAACAAGTGATCTTATAAGGGTTCCTTTTGTACCTGAAAGTAAAACACGAAACTTACAAGGTATAGATTCGTTTGTAGTGACATTCTTATAGATGGCTCTCAGCGCGCTGTTAGCTTCTTCTATATTTACCCTGGAAAAGGTAAAATAAAAATTACATTGTTGTACAAAAAAATCCATAAGTTGTAATATTAGCACGGAAATAAAAAGCTCGATAGAATGAACGGTTCTAAAGAATGAAGATCAGTTTTTTTAAATATTTTTTGTAGCTTTTGTAGCGAGGAGCGAGGGAATAAAAATTATTTAATTTGGGGGAACGTGGAGTCGTTACGGTTTGTAATATTAAATAAGAAATATAAATCGAATAAATAAGCGATTGGAATGAATGACGAAAAATATAAAAATATTTCAAACATCTGAAATTGCATTTTGCCGTTGCGCGTCGTGGGGTCGTCGTGACGCAGGGGCACAACCGTGCGACTCTAAGCGCGCCGATTGTGAGTTCATATTTTTCGTGCAATGGTAATGGGCTAAAAAGACATCGGCGTTGAATCCCGCCTCTCAATACCTTAATTAACAATTTAGCGAAAGGTGGGGAATGGAGTTGCCTTAACACTAGGTTCTCAGGTTTCCTCCGCCTACTAAAGTACTATTCACAAAGAAAATCTACATAAGTTACTTACCATTCCTTCAGCCACAGATCAGTAGACGAATAGAATACTTGCGCCAATATAAACAGCGAGCAAAGAAGAAAAACGGCCATAGTCCCGCCACCGCTTTTTACATAATTAAAATACACACTGAAGTCTACCTCACCCTCGTGTTGCTCTTCACCTGTAATATGTGGAGAGTTAGTTAAATGTCATTTTTAAATAAAAAAAAACTGCTTCACGCTGTATCCCGCACACAGCAGTGTTAGGCAGTGGCAGGGGTAGGCAAAGGGAACCTAGTATTAAAATACTCCGTTCTTCACTTTTCGTAATTTTTTCCGAGGCATTGCGTGTTGAGTTGCGGAACTCAACGTCAGGCTTTCGTCAAAATTAGATGCTTTCCCACTGCGACACGATACAAATAAATCTAAAATAAATTTGGATCGTTTTGGGTTCTAGCCAAACTTGTATGTTTGTTTATGATATTTACATTACTACTAAATATACAAAATAAGTTGTTCGTAAAATTGCTAGAAATTCTAATTTATATATAAAAATAAGTGCTTACTACTACTACTAGTAGTACTAGTACTGAGAAATACTAAATTTAGTATCACGTGTACTTATATATTTGTGAGTACATTGAAAAAAAGGCTACCTTCATATTCAGGGTCCACATTTTTATCCAAATCCATATTGAAAGATTGTTGAGATCCTGTTGACATTGAACGTTGAGTGCGTATCCTTGGTTTATCCTTAAAAGAATTAACTATAAAATATATGTAACACGGGAGAAAACTAATAAATAGTAGTCCAAGCAGTACGTAGTTAATAGCAGGTAAGGCAGAAGAAACACGTTCCTTTCCCAATAAGACACTTCCGTTCCACATCCTCAACCGAATACTGGAGGCCATGCGTTACCATGAGATACCAGAGCGAAGAAATGAAAATATTAAATAGTTAATTTCCTCGACTGGAAATATGATAATATTTCATTTTCTCGAGTGAGAACCGAACCGAACACGGATCGTCGCGTGCACAGTCACAATCTTGTATCCCTGCGCCAGGATTGGCAGTTAATATGCTGTATATAGCAGAATGTTTACTCCATAGGAAACTAAAACACCAAGCACCGCCCAATTTTCGAAGATACTGCTTGGCTGCGGAACTCAACGACGCCTTTTGTATTGATACAATAATAAATTCCTCCAAGTTGGAATTGAACTCACAATCACTACGTTTACAAGAGAACGCTGTGCCGCTACGCCACGAAAACCTTTTATTAATTTATTATTATTTAAATTTTACATACCACTGCTTCTGATTTAGATCCTTCCTTCTTTTTCTCTTCTTCCACCTTCTGTCCCATCTCTATCAGCTTCTCAAACTCTGGAACACCGTTTTTCAACTTATCATATGATCCTTGTGCTACAATCTGTTTTGGGAAGAAAAAAAAATATTTAAATAAAGACTACAATACATCTTGATAATTATTTAAGAATTCTATCCCAATTATTCAAAATTATATAATTTTAAACAATTAATTGGACATATTAAAGAATAATATCATATCTGTTACATATTATATTATACAAAGTACTTGAAAAAGACCTGCTAGAAGGTATAAGTCCATTTATACAGTTTCGATTTTCAATCGAATAAATCAACATTTACCTTTTTTCAAGACAGAGGATAACCGAGTGGTGAGACACAATGTTTTCCAATTGCCGCAGAATGTCCGCATTAAATTGCGGAATTCAACGCTGCGCTTCATCAACCAGTGCGAGGAAATGAACATAAATTACATATAATCGCACCTAGTAGAAGCACTGCGCCGCGAGGACCTATCTTCAATATCACAAATCTTAAGATTATTTAATAGACAAAAATAATAGAAGATTGAGGTAGAGATAAAAAAAATATTACCTTGCCAGACCTCATAACGCACACAGTAGCAGCATGTTGCGCGTATTGCACGTGATGAGTCACTAACACTGTTGCCTTATTACGTAACAATCCACGTATACATTCTGCATAGATCGCTTGAGCTACCTGTATCATATTAATAGGATTTTACTGCGCTTCACGCTCTATCCTGCGCGTAGCAGGGAGAACAGGGGGAACTTGAAAGCTTAGCGCTAAAGCACTACGTACCGAATAAGACACTTCTATTTTCAATTTCCGGCGAATTGTGGAACTCCTGTGGAACTCAACACCACGCTAAGCCAGCTGGCAACGAGCCAGGGAGAGAAAATGAAATCAGCTTCACGGTGTATAAATCAGCTTCACGCTGTATCCCGCACACAGCATCCTCGAGAGGGGATCGAACCCACAAGCAGTCGGTTTTACAGTCACACTTTATGCCCCTGCGCCACAACTGGCCTCGTGAAAATGAAAATATGTAACATTTCATTCCCTCGTATGGATATCGAACCTACAACCGTCCCATTTACAGTCACACGCTTATGCCC
>DWAO01005576.1:0-11644 GCA_018230605.1 Heliconius congener
TACTTATAATAAATTTAACATAAACATAGTAGTATTTTTCTAACAATGTTTGAATGGTTACAGGCAAGATTTTGGGCAAAAGAATGACTTTAGAAACATCTTATTTATTTGACTGTTGATAAATTTATGTATTTTTAAAGTACTAAATATAGTAATTTTACTACTAGTACTAATAGTACTTTTTACTTTGTATTTTTAAAGTACTATATTTAGTACTTTAAAAATACATAAAATACTTTAAAAATACAAAAGTAAACTAAAATGAATTGTTGGTGAAGATGACCTGCGTAATAGTCTAGCCCAATTCGTAATTATTTAACACAGTGATAAAGAATGAATATTCATTCAAAGAAATATTTTGTCTATTCATAAATAATTCGGAGAATGCGGAGAGTAGCGGAGAAAACGGAGAGAATCTGTAAAAACGGAGAGGACCGGAGAAAAGCGTAGGAAACGGAGAGAACGGAGAAAACGGAGAAAAGCGGAGAAAACTGAGAGATGCGGAGAAAACGGAGAGACGCGGAGTAAATCGGAGAAAACGGAGAGAAGCAGAGAAAACGGATAGAAGTGGAGAAAAAGAGAAAACGTAGAGAAGCGGAGATAACGGAGAAAAGCGGAGAAGACGGTGAGACGCGGAGCAAAGCGGAGAAAACCGGAAATAAGGGGAGAAAAGCGGAAAAAAGAGGAGAAAACGGAGAGAAGCGGGAAAACGGAGAGAAGCGGGGAAAACGGAGAGAAGTTGAGGAAATTGAGAGAAGCGGAGAAAACGGAGACAGGCGGAGAAAACGGAGAGAAATGGGCAGATATGGAGAAAACGGAGAGAAATGGAGAGAAACCGAGAAAAACGGAGAATACGGAGAGAAGCGGAGAAACGGACATTCGCGAAGAAAAGCGGAGAAAACTGAGAGAAACGGAGAAAACGGTGAGAAGCCAGGAAAACGGAGAGAAACGGAGAAAGCGGAGAGAAGCGGAGAAATCGGAGAAGCGGAGAAAAATTAGAGAAGCGGAGAGAAGAGGAGAGACGCGGCGAGAAGCGGAGAGAAGAGGAGAGAGGGGGAGAGAAAGGGAGAGAATCTTAGAGAGGCGGAGAGAAGTGGCGAGAAGTAGAGAGAAACGGCTCTTCGGTTCTCTAAGTGGAGAGAAGCGGCTCTCCGCTACTCTTCTCTAAGTTATATGTGGGATACAGTGAAGAAGTCCAATATTTTCGTCTGTGCAATAGGCACATCACCTGACTTGAAACACTACAGCTGTGGTATCAATTCCTACTGGAGGGAAATAATTATTTTAATTTCTTCGCTCTTATAAGAAAACAAATCGTGGAGCTGAGTTCCGCTACTCCACACGTAATGTCTCGAAAACTGAGTTATATATCAGCAACTACCCACTATCTACTCTATATGCGGGATACAACAGCGTGATGGGTATTGGGTCGTGAAATTCCACCATGCACTTCGTTAAGCCAAACCAAAAGAAAATATTTTAAAATGAAAGCGTCCCCTAAAGCTAGAATCTACATCATAACCGTCGTGTCAATCAGTAACAGACAGACACTGTGCCGTTACGCATATATAGGTTCAATAAACGCAATTAAGTCTAGATAGGCATAATTCAGTCTAGCATATCTAACGTATTCACCTCAAATAATTAGCGTGAATACGGCGTCTGTGTCCGGCAGCGACGCATACTAGATTTTGTGAGATGTATCGGAGCTCCAGCATCGGGACTGTGATGTATTGAACGAAGTTTCTGAATTGTGGAGCTTATGAAAATACTATTTCTTGTGTTTTAAACAAATTTTTTTGCTACACGATGTATAGGTAGAGAGAACCAAGTGTTAAGACTCTCCATACTGTTAAGTGTCGGACGTTGTATCCCGCATAGAGCAGGGTAGGCAGATGGAACGTGGTTTCCTAGTGTTAACACACTGTTCCCATCAAGGCACTTTCTGCTAAATTTTCGGTATTGAGTGTTAAATGGCGGAGTTTAACGCCGCGCGTTGTCTGGTTTCCAGAGCAAGGAAATGAAAATATTAAATTTTTCATTTCCCTCTAGAGAGAATCGAACTCACCAAGCTTACTTAAGGCGCGACGCCTTGTGCCCCTGCGCCACAACTAGAATTAATAATAAATATTATCGTTGATTTGCTTTTAAGCTTAAATAGTATATCCTACAATCTAATTATGACCTGTTATACTTATATGGTATGAAACCGTCACTCTTCGTTATATAACTAACGGCAATTTAGTCAGTTACAATATAGAATGATCATTAATTATTAAGCCGTTTGTTTTTGATTTTAGTTTGCGGTTAGTTTTAGATCGGTCAGTTGGGTTTGCTAATTTAAATTATTAAATTTGCGGCGGCACGAAGTGTGACTGTAAAACCGGCTGGTTGTGGGTTCGATCCTCACTCGAGGAGATGAAATATTTACTTAAATTTATATTTTCATTTCTTCGCTCTGGTGTCAAGGCTAAGCGAGGCTTTGAGTTCTGCCACTCAACACGCAATACCTTCAGAAATCGGCAGAAAGTGGAGAACGGCGTGTCTTTACACTAGGTTTCCTCTGCCTAATCTGCTGTGTGCGGGATACAGCGTGAACCTGATTATATATATTATTTCAATATTATTTGTATATATACGAGTACAATGGAAGATAAGTTATTTATTTTTTTAGTTACACACTGGTTTCCGTATATAGCATTATAGACATAATACATAATATTTAGTATTTCCCATAGTTTCATCATTTTCCCGTCACATTTTCGAGATATAGAGTATTGAGTAGCGGGAGCCCAACGCCGCGGTACAACGGCATACAAATATCTTACGTTTCAGCATTTAACAATCAGATTATTGCATCAGAGAACATTTAGCATTAAGCACGACACTAGTAAACAGTATATGGGCTCATGATATTACAATAGTTTCAAAACAAATCTTTTGAGTGACTAAATACAGTTTAGTCTTTAGTCACTCAAAACATTTGTTTTGAAACTATTTTCATTTCTTCGGTCTGTTAAATCAAGGCGGTATTTATATTAAGTTTCGTCTTTTATCGGAAATCACAGTGTCTTAACACTAGGTTTATGTGGGCTATGTATGTAACAAGTGAAAGCACGGCATTTAGCTCCACTCTACGTGGTTTTGCCTTGGTACCGGAGCGAAAAAATGAAATTATTAATAAATAATCATTCATTTCCCCGGGTGGAGATTGGAACCCACAACCGTCGCGGTACAGACACACGTTTGTGCCACAACGCCACGACTATACAATTTTTTATTATAACTACTAGAAAATAAATAATTTCCAAAATATCAAGAAACTTTCAATTATTAAGAAGCCCAATACAATCATACGCTGCAATCTGAGCACTCACCAAATTAGTTATTGTAGCTTACCACATAAAAGACGTCTATAAAGAAGCTTATATTTCGCCCGGAGCTACTCGGGGTCTAAAATTAATTACAGTCGAGCGTTGCTAACGGCAATAGATGTTTACAGAAAAATTTATAGTTCGTGGGAGAAATAAACAGTGTTTGATACTAAAGCTGTAGCGTTTGGTGCATTTTTACTTAGCAAAAGTAATTAATACGTATAAAATATGTTGTATGTATGTCTTATATATTATTAAACACAACATTTTATATGGTATAATTCCAGCTTCACGCTGTATCCCGCACACAGCAGCGTAGGCAGAGGGAACCTAGTGTTAAGACACACCGTTCTCCACTTCTGACGAGATCTGGGGGCATTGCATGTTGAGTGGCGGAACTCAACGCCGCGCTTTGTCTCGACACCAAAGCGAAGAAATGAAAATATAAATGTAAGTATTTTTTTCATTTCCTCAAATGGGGATCGAACCTACAACCACTCGATTTTACAGTCTGGCCTCAAATGCACCAAAGCTGTTTTCTAACTGAAATTGATATAAATCTTATTAGATTTCTTACACCGCCTCCGTGCCAGAATCAAATAGAAAGATTCTTCAACAATTTTCTTCGCTTTTGTGGATAATTAGATAATATGTAAAATCAAAATGTTTTAATTATTTACTGAAATATGCAATTCTTTAAATGTAAGAAAAACCGATTAAGTGCTGATCAAGCGCTAGTGTGGCTGTGTCTTTCACCAAGATTTCCGAAGGAATATCATGAGTGTAGGTTATACAAACTTAAGTTTGCGGGCGTATGCACATTTTTTTTAATGGAATGAGATATAATATTTCCTACGATAAATTTTCGATTTTTGATGAATTTTTTACTTGCTTCAAAGCTTCATATATAATATTAATTTCAGTTTGATCCATGCGTTCTTGATTAAAATAGTATTGACTGATAGCCAGACAGACAAATAGAACGGTGATCCTATAAGGGTTACGTTTTTTTTGTATTAAGGTACGAGATCTAAGAAACTAAAAATTAAGTCGTTTTTTATTGTATTTTTTTACATACTCTTTTGAGTTATTTTATATTTCCTTCTTTACATATTTGTTTAGGAAGCATAGAGAGAATATAGAATATATAATAAAAAAAACAAAGTGAATCTTACATTCATAACAATGTACGTAATAACATCATACGTACCTATTTAGAAAAATCTTCAATCACTTTCTCTTAATCCGATATAAGCAAAATGTA
Organism: Heliconius congener; assembly: GCA_018230605.1. Lineage (NCBI taxonomy): Eukaryota > Metazoa > Arthropoda > Insecta > Lepidoptera > Nymphalidae > Heliconius > Heliconius congener. The sequence goes on from DWAO01005576.1 coordinate 4,639, forward strand.
TTCAATACAAACTTCCCGTATAAAGAGTTAGCCTTCAGGTGTCTCAAAAGCGTCAGGCTTTATAAAATTCAATATGTTTCTGTAGATAGAAGTTGGATATTTTAAATAAATATTTCAAACTGATCGCCTTAGTATCTAAATACAACTACACTTTGAATTCGATATCATGAATCTCGATACAAATGTTTGGTGCATCTACAGAATTGAAGCTACGGATTTCTCAAAGAGACTAACGTTTTTAGTGAATATATTGAGTTTCATTTAGATTTTTAAATACTTAATTTTTTTTATTATATCTTTTTGAACATTTGCATTTGTTTGTATATGTAAATAAGGATTGCAAAATAGAATAGTAATCGAATTTGATTTTAAGAATTTGATGCAACTGCACAATTAATTATTCCTCCTACTAGGTTTGTTTTACCTATCCGTATAAGAAAAAAAGCGTGAAGCCTAAATATTTTGAAGAATTTGGTATAATTACGTTGATTTTAAAGAATATTTTTTTGATAATAATTTTATATTGCTGATTACCTCGGTTGACCTTCGAAAACACAGTATCATAGATACTGGAGGAAGGTCACGTAAAAAGCATGAGGACCCCACGGAGGGCATATATGAAGAGGCTGATGACAGTGGACGAGGCGACAGAGGTATGTAGAGACCGTAGCTTTTGGCGTTCCTTTCTCTCTGATTACCCCGCTGCGCGAAGCGTGAAGCTAGTTTTGTTTAGTTTTTAGTTTAGATTGCTACCTCCATGGATCTTAATCTGATCTTGAGAAAAATTGTCTTGATAAGCGGACAGACAGATCGGACGGACAATAAAGTGATTCTATAATGGTTCTGTTTACATGTCATAATCGGCGCGAACAAAGTCTCGGGCTACAATATGTATATATATTACGATATATGTATATTACGATACGTAAATATATACATATAGATTTGATCAATATGTATATATATACAAATTTACTACTAAGCACCAACGTCTGTCACTCAGATTACGTGAGTGACGGATTGATCTCTGTATATTACATGGCTTCACGTCACATTACGTTTTTATCGCAGTCACGCGTAAATATTTCTGCTTTACTTTTGTTTTTACTATGAGCTGTGTTTTGCAATCTGTTGTCGATTGCTAGTGACTTAGTTTTGTAGTTAAAAATTTTATAATATTATCATGTAAATTTTAATAGCGATAGATTTTCTGCAAAAAATATCTTTCATTATCACTAATATAGGTACTAACTGGGTAATTGCGACGTTTCTGACTTTGAGTAGTGCCACTTGACGTGCAATTACTCAAATATTTGACGGTATGTGATAAACGAAGTAAATATTATAAAAAACAATCTTATTACATGAATTACCATTTTTAAAACCCGACGAGAAACGAAAAAGAGGCATATTATAAGTTTGACCTTATTGTCAGTCGTATCGTTGCTACCGAACGAACGTACCGATTTCAGTCCGGTTTATTTGAAAGATAATTTAATCATGATGGCTCTTAGCATTATCTGGTCAAAATCCGTCCAGCCTTTGAAACACACCAGCAGTTTTCCTGGCTGGCTCAGTATTTCGTAGTCGAATATTCTTAAAAATTAGTATTCTTGTGTAAACTTGAAAATCAAACAGTAATATGGAAATCCTGCTGCTGTCGCCTGATGATCCTCATCAACAAAAGGAAACACCTTGAAAATATACAGCGCCCTAGTCATTTTTGGGCATTTTAAGCAGAACAAAATTTTAAGTTCATTATAATGTTGTCATAAGTTTGACCTGATGCTGTAGCCAGGATTATCAGCAAAAGTACAAACCTTGCAAATATTACAGTATTTTAGTCGTGTTTGGGCTCATTTTGGAACTAAATTTCAAGTTTATTAAAAAGCTCAGTTATTACCTTAATTTTAATGAAAACCGATTAGTCACTTAAGAACTATAAGTATTTTGCTAAAATGAGGTAATATAATTTGGGATTTGAGGTTTTTTAAAATTAAAAATTTAACTACACGTTAACTATTGTAGTATAACGTACAACTTTCTCATAGTATAGTTATTCTCATAATATTGAAACAGCTGACGATTTTGGGCAAATTCGTACAGCAAAATATTACACGAGCTTTATATCCAGGATTAATATTAACAGATTGATCTCAATACGAACATAACGTTTTTGTTAGAGACAAATAGGATTTTCTTCAATACTCCTATGATGAAACTAAATATTCACTAAATATATGTAGGTTTCATGTGAGAATTATTGTAATGAATTTGGTGGTTCTCTTATGAATACATATGTGAGATTCATTTTTATATATTTTAATTAAACAATCTTTTGAAGCCACCGTGGCGCCTGAGCGTAGTTAACGCAACTGTGGTGGAGGTTATATGGAAAAATAAATAATTTAATTTCCTCACTTTAGTAAAAACACAAATCGCGGTGTTAAGTTTTATTACTCAACAGGCAACACGCAGCAGGGGATTTGAAAAATCTAAACTGCTGATGTAACTACAGGATTTAAAAATATTCAATTTAGTACGAAGGTAGGTTAAAGTGTAGAGGAACAGAATGAGACAGTTTTTAAAGCCGTGAGGAAACAGACATTTTTCATTCACATTTTTAAGTCTATGCAAACATATTTAATAAGTTTCCAAAGACTGCAAAACTGTGTCATGTGTACTTACACATATAAAACCGACTGCTCTCTGCACAAATTATTAAACTACAATTTTCTTTGAGAATACGATACCATTTCACTTACCATACCTAAGAAATCGAATCCTCAACCACCGTATCCCCCATCACAACATAACAACACGAAACCATTCTATATAATAATCATAATCAACTAAAGCATACATAAATAAAGAGCAGCATTAAGGTCAACGCTAGCGTCCGAAACGGACATGTAATGTAAATTTAGGCACTAACATAAATTATACGCCGGGCTTTCCTCAACTGGACGTCAAGTGAATTCGCTTTGAATTAGGGTGTAAATAAATCTTAGGGGGTAGGAAAATAGAATGATATACGGGTATTGTGCTTTTCTATATGCAATGGGAAATGTTTTGTTGGACGATTTGGTTCTATAGTATGTAGAGAGAAAAAGATATCCATTTAGTGCAAGTGCATTTCAGTGCAAGTTGCACTGAACATAATCAACTTTGTATTTTATTCCATTCCTTTTCTACACAGGAGTCTTTATATCCGCGATGCAAAATTGAAACGCTACCATTATGATCGTTAATTGTACATCGGATGATACCTCATTAGCGCTCTCGTCCCGAAAATAATTATAATTCTTAAGGCCTTTCACATGTTCCTCGGATGCAATTTATTTTATTACAACTATTTTTAATATTTGAATTAATAATATATTAATAAAAATAAAAAAAGTTACCTTCACGATGTATCCCTCACACAGCAGGGTAGGCAGAGGGAGCCTAGTGTTAAACACTCCATTCACCACTTTCCGCCGAAATCTGGAAACATTGCGTGTTAAGTGGCGGAATTCAACGCCGCGCTTTGCCTTGACACCGGAGTGAAGAAATAAAAATAGAAATTTATATAAATATTTCAGGTGTTCGAGGGGATCTAACCCACAACCAGTCGATTTTGCAGTCACACTTAGAGCCTCGGCGCCACGACAATTAAAAAAAAAGTGCTTCTAATTTCTTACAATATATATTGAGGCCATCGTGGCGCAAGGGCAAGCTGCGACGGTTGTGGGTTCGATCCCCACTTGGGGGAATGAGTTATTCTTTATTAATATTTTCATTTGTGGGGAACGGAGTGCCTTATGACACTAGGTTCCCTCTGCCTACCCTGCTGTGAGCGGGATACAGCGTGAAGCTAAATATTTTCATTTCTTTGCTCTGGCACCAGAGCAAAAGCCCGACGTGGTGCAATATCTCTGAAAATTCGGAAAGTGGGGAAATTGCTGGTGTCTTAACACTATGTTCCCTCTCCCTATTCTGCTGTGTACGGGATACAGCATGAAGTTGATTTTAATTTGAGTTAGAGTTTGATGATAAGCTTTTGACCAATTATCATTGTTAATATTTTAACACATTAACAGTTTTACACATATTAAATATTAGGTTTTAAAAATATTTTAGATATTCTTTTCTTCAAATACCATAAATTTTATACACATATTATATTTTTATACATATAAAACAAAAGTATAAATTTAAGTGAAAAAATATGTTGTATATAACCATGGCCTTCCGTTCTTTTTCTAAAATAAACTTAATTTAAATTAGACTTTAAATTACTTGCTTTAGAGATTATCTCCAAGAATATATTATATAGCATAACCAATTATTGACCTAGTACAAGTTGCCAATTACCATTCAAATATATGTCACATTGTCTCAAGGTGGCTGTCTATTCAACTCCAATTTGCTTGTAACCAAATATCATTTTCTCATCACTACAACGATCGATGCGGTCGGATGGGTGTTGATGGGTGATGCGGAAACCATCCCAATATATAACCATCCCAATAAACATACAACATAAGCGAAGTTAAAATAAAATCACCCATTGTGCAGCAGGCCTAACCATACGTGTGTATTTTTAAGAAGATTAACAAAGCTGTAAATTTTGTTAGCTATATTAAATGACATTCAATAGAGGAGTGTGTCATTAAAAACACATTAGGTACGCAAATCGGGGTTCATAGGTCATTAACTTAACTTGTATTGTTAAACCGAATGGGGGTGATATGGAGGGGGATATGGAACCAGTGAATACTCTATACATTTGAATTATTCTGTACTAAGCATTTTGTAAATCTTTTGTTTTACCATTATTTGAAAAGAAACAACGTGAGTTCCCATTAACAGACACTAAGATATTGATATTAGACTAATATTTAAAATAACGTTTGTTATATGTTTATGTGAACATAAAAATAGTGTTAGTTTAAATTTCGAGATTGTATTTTTTAAGGTACTAACAAGACGTTTAAGTCTTTAGTTTACAAAAAAAAATTGTTGAAGGTTAATAGACGTAATTTGTTTTGGCTTTGACTAAGGTCTTATGTCGGGCCTGAGGATGGATATTTGACTATAATATATATACTTATTTTATCTGCAATAAAAGGTTATGTTAGAGTATTACGTTCAATCTGATATTAACAGCTTAAGCAATGTAAAAAGGAAAATTCTACTAGCCATGGTGACGAAAATAGATGTTAAAAAATTATTAGGAGTAGGAGGTAGGAGGAGGAGAATCTATTATTAGCAAAGTCGTGTAAAAGAGAGTAGATGTAGGGGAAAAGACTATAAAAGCAAATGGAATTGTGTCAAGCAGAGGCAGTTGCTTTTAGGCCCTTATTAGTAGGAAACTCGTGCGAGGATTGTTATTGAGTGATACCTGTCACTTACTGCACTTACGTAGAATCTCTTTCCAAATAATTTAGAAACAGACGATATGCATTTTTATTTTGTTTTTAAACAACGTTAACCGCTTTCGATTTCTAACACTATAAGTATCATTCGCTTAGTCGGTTACGTTTGTACGCTTCACTATGATGAATATATAATTCTATACGTATATTGAACAACATTGATTGAACGCGCTAACCTCAGGAACTACTGGTTTATACCGGTTAAATTATAATTTATGTGTGATAGTCCAATATTGAACACTACTGTACCTGTGGTCAGTGTAAAATCAGGTACTGAGTATATGTCATGTCATCAACATAAAATCGACGCCTTCATGGAAGATCTTTAAAAAACCATACGCCCCCTACATTCCTAACCTAATAATACCTTCCACTTCTAATTACTAATCACATATATGCAGCCTAAAAATCTGAAATAACATTAAAGAACGTAAGAATTTCACTTTTTTTTAACTTTACGCTGTAGAAGGCAGGTGTCCTGGAAACCTAGTATTAAGGCACTCTGTTCCCATTGACATCTTTAATTTTTTTAAAAAGAAGAACATCCTTTCTTGCCAAATTCTGGAGGCATTGCGCGTTAAGTGGTAGAAATCAGTGCCTTGCCTCGTTACCAGAATGAAGAAATAAAATATTAAATATTACATTTCCTCTAAAATACTAAAAATATAGTAACTTAATCTTCGATATCAATGAGCCATTAAACTATCAAGCAACAAACTGTGAAATTTATTTAATAAATATTACTTTAAGCTGAAACTGCATTGCGGCAGGAGCACTTGTATTCCCATGTTGTAAATGGTATATACCATTTGAAATATCTAACGTGCGAGGTGTCTAGTATTGAATATCGTTGAGGCTCTGTATTACTGCTGTGTGGCTTTTGACGCGTTTTTTTTTCATTTTTACACATTTTATAAAAAATTTAAAAAAGTCAATTTGAAAGATTTTTTTGGCTTCACGCTTTATCCTTAGACAATGAGTACAAATCGCCAGATTTTACAGCTAAAATTGGGCTAAATTAAATATGTAGCCTAATATATGCGCTGTATTATGATATTCGAAGCAGTGTCTTGATACTGGGATTCTATTTGCTTATCCTAGCGGGATAAGGGACGCGAGGTTGAAAAAAATGTGGCGAGGTCCTACATCTTCTTGTTTTTTTATGCTGAGCTAGAATTAAAATATGATATGAAAAAAATCAACGATTTCCTCACTTTCTTTCTCTCTTTATTCGAAAACAAACGGTTTTATGAAAGTACCAAGGCGGTAGTTTTTGATTCCCTTTCGAAAGTTTGAGTGATTGTGAAGATATTTTAGACAATTCGTTGAGTATGACTATGCCATAAACTTAAAACTTTCAGAAGGACTATGTATTCAATCTATACTAATATTATAAAGAGGTAAGATTTGTATTTTTGTATGTACGTATGTGTGTATGTTTGTAGAGTTTTCACACAAAAACTACCTCATTCATTTCAATATTTTTTTCACTATTATAAAGCTGCATCTTCACTGACCAGCATAGGCTATAATAACATTTTCAAAAAAAATAGAGATCCCTAATAAAAATGCAATAATGTAACCCA
>DWAO01005577.1:0-11643 GCA_018230605.1 Heliconius congener
GTGTTTCATGGTTTTTTAGAATTCACCCCCTAAGCGTTCAAATAAGGGGTTGAAACTTTATATGGAAAAATCTTTAAATCGCCACCGATTCTTATAAAAATTGAAATTCAGACTATTAAAAATATTTTATTGAACACGTGTTTCATGGTTTTTTTTAATTCACCCCTAAAGGGTGCAAATAAGCGGGCGAAGCCGCGCGCGCCCACTAGTCATACACATAATCATAATCAGCTTCACGCTGTATCCCACACACAGCAGAATAGGGAACCTAGTGTTACTTACTTTTAAGTATGTATTATATATTTTGCCTTACACGGGAACAGAACACAGGACTCTGACACATTGGTACAGGTCGTCTGGCTGTAAACGCGACGGCTGTGACTTCGATTCCTACTCGGAGGAAAAAAATATATTTTCACGTTCTGGTAAGAAGACACGCGATATTTCGAAGATTGGGCGGAAGTTGGGGGAAGGGAGTGTCTTAACATTAAGTTTTCTCTAACTCTCTGCCTTCCTATATGCAGGAGAATATTAGCTTACTTAAATAACGTGTAAATATGTATATGGTTATTTCTAAGAGATCATAAAATACCGGACTTGTTTATAACTATAACTTATCTACTCACATAAATGTCAAGATATTAGTTGTAAATAATATTATAGTTCTAATTAGTGAAGTCGGGGTCAGTCGTGGCGCAGTGGCACAAAGTGAGGAATTGAAATATTTACTTAAATTTATATTTCCATTTCTTCGCTCTGGTGTCGAGGCAAAGCGCGTTGAGTTCTGCTACTCAATACGCAATGCCTCCAGAGTTCGGCAGAAAGAGGGGAACAGAGTGTCTTAACACTAGGTTTCCCTCTGCCTACCCTGATGTGTGCGGGACACAGCGTGAAGCTGATAAACCACCATGACAACGCCAGACCGCACTCATTTACAGCCACGCAGCAAAAATTAAGAGAGCTTGGCTGGGATGTGTTGAAGCATCCTCCCATAGCCCTGACCTTGCTCCATAAGATATCCACCTGTTTCGGTCATTGCTGAACACTTTGCGAAGCATAAAGCTATCATCAAAAGAACACTGTAAACACAACCTGTCAGATTTTTTCAATCAAAACTTTCAAAATTTCTACAGGAATGGGATCATGGCACTACCTATAAGATGGCAACAAGTTATCTATCAAAACGGCATACATATTATAAATAAATAAAAAATTATACCTCAAAAATGTTCCGATCTATTATGCATAATATGCAAATGTACCAGACAATGTATTTTATTACATTCAGACAATTACCACGGAATGTGCGATAGAGTATTATATAACTTTACCTATCTATTCCCATAAAATCCATAAATAACATAAATGCTCATAATTTTTTAGTTTTACATTATTATTATAGAATTAGTTTAGTTTGACATTATTTTTATGTAATTATACGTATTATATGAAATAAAATTAAAATTGATACCAACGCCGCCATTTGTTTGAGTCTTGGTAAAAAAAAAACATAAATATTTCTTTAAATTACGTCAACAGTCTGTCAAATTTGAAAATATATACTTGTAAATATGTAATGTAGTTTCTATTGATTATTTTATATATTTAATAGTTATTTATGATTAGGTATAGCGAGGAAAAATCTAAGTGGTTTGTCAATGACCAACTGGCACACTTGCGAGTGGTGGTTAATTTAAAACTCGTTTAAAGTAAATATCATTTACATCTACAATATTAGAAATTCCTTTTGGTTTTACCCCTACATATCATTCTGTAAAAAGATGACATTACTTTTTAAAATCTAAAAGCATATCAACCGAATTGAGATCTTTTTGAAGTCGGTTTAAAAGTAGTTGATTTTTACAGTAAATATAGCAAATACATTTTAAGCAAACAACTCTATTCTAATTTCTGCCAAAATTCCAAACACCGCGTCTTAGTGGCAAAATGAAAAGAATTATTACCCTAAATGGATGTAGAATTACCATTTTCTAATAAGCACTAAGTGCGTCCCACTGTACGACAATTTAAAGATACTTTCTTTTACTTAAACCTTTTTCATGAATTTGTACAACCATATTGATGAAAGTTCAGTAACTACTAACTTATGGCTGAGTAGAATAAAAAGATCTAAAGGACACATTCCTCCACTGGGAAAAGCAAACGGTGATTGGTCGAGAATACTTTTCGAAAATGCAGAGTAATAAATCTGCCTTTTCAAACAACGACTCCTTTAGAAAGTTAGCAAGTATGGTAGCTTTCTAAAGGAGTCGTTCACACCAGTGATGTACCGTTCCGCCAAAAATGAGGAACACGTTCCAGTTATCCCATTCCGGCTTCGGAATATGTACCAATGTTCGTTCCAGTTCCAGTTCTTCCTTTAAAAAAACAGAAAAATTTTAAGGTATTAAAAGGTAAAAATGGAAACCCTAAGGATCACTTTGTTGTCCATCTGTCAATACCATTTATCTCGAAATCGGCTACACGTATCAGGTTTAAATGAATACCAAATATCTATCTTGGAGGTCTGGAGCATAGAAAAATCAAGTTTCTAAGTCAACGCAATCAAAAGATACATGTACTTGTGCATCGATTTTGCTGCATCTTGTATGAAACTCGCCGCTTCATCAAAACCTATTTGGTACTTTCCTCTTTAAGGAAGAGAAAGAGAAAGCTCAGAAATGGAGAGACCACATCAAGACCAAAAGAGAATAGGCAAATTGGAAACTTGGAGATATGTACTGGCTAATAGGGTTGTCTTCACTCAAATTAGAAAATAAGATCATAATCTACAAAAGCATCATAAAACCAGTTTGAATCTACAGCACTGAACTCAAGCTATCTCAAGCTATCAGCAAGTCATTCAAATATATAAATACTCTGTTGCCAGAACAAGACCTTGAAAATATTTGCCAGTATTCCATGGTTTGTAAGAAATGCAAGAAGTCCATAAATACCTTGAAATGCCCATCAAATGGGTTCATCTCCAATGTCAACAAAGATTTTTATAAAACTAAAATATAGTTTCTAGCTGATCGTAAATGGATGGAAAAAAGGCTATTAGAGATGAAAAAAAAATAACACATTTAACAAAAAACCCCATGTGATGTAACAACATGGGGATACATCACATGAGGGTCACCATGTGTGCCATGGTATTGAAACAATGCATGATGAGCATTGATGATGAGACAAAACTTAACATTCAATTTATATTAAATTTGGTTATATATATGCTACTAAGCAATAGTGAAAAATAATTTTAACAATTGTAATTATAGTGAAAAAATTTAGGGAGCTGATGTTTACAAACGTTATTTATGAATAATATTAATTGTTGTGCAATTCCTCCAACAGTATTATTGGAAATTAATAAAAATATACAATAAGAAAAAAAATACAAAAAAATATCTGATTAAAAAAACTGGTGTCTAATTAAAAGAATTGCCCAAGGATATTATACGACCAACCTATAATACAGCATACAGGTGATGCTAAATAAAAATATAAATTTTACAAGAAATATTTAAAAATACAATGGTTTGCACACTATCTAAGTTGTACTGACAAAGATTGATAACCAAGAGTATCTATTGCAGGTGTAACAAGCACTACTTTATATTTAGTGGTTTAGTGTAATTTTATTTTCTTAATTTTTTGCATCTATTGCATTTAATAAAATAATAGAGACATAATGCTTGCCTGCCTGCTTTGCCTCGATACTAGAGCGAAGAAATGGAAATATAAATTTAAGTAAATATTTCATCTCCTCGAGTGGGGATAGAACCTACAACCAGCTAGTTTACAGTCACACTTTGTGCCACTGCGCCATGATTGGCCTCAACACACATTAATAAAATGATAAAAAAAAGTTAATAACTAAATATTTTTTAAATTTCCAATGAAATTATATTTTAACTTGTATATTCAGTCAGTCACCCATTTTTATATTAAGTACATACTGTTAATTTTTTAAAAATTGTAGCAACCATTACTTATTTACTTTGTAATTCAAGGTGAAGAGAAATCTTTTATTGCAATAAATTCATAGGTCTTTATTAATGATGTTTATTTTATTGTTAAAAAATAATATAAAAAGTAAACAGATCAAATGTTACCAACAATTAGTTAGAAAACATTTTAAATCAATTTCAATATTACATTGTAATTATTAGAGACACTTAAAGGTAAACTTAAGAAACTTATTTTGTAGTCAATTTTATTTTGTTTAAAGTAAAAAAATACTTTAACTTTATTTTAACTGCATAATGATATTGTTTTAATATTGTATAAGACACCAATTTATATATTATTTATATATTGTATATATGCCTATATTCTATCAATATAAGCCTTTACATTTAGTTTGTCTTTTCCTCTATATCAAGGTTGTATCGGTCGGTCGTCGTCGTCGTCGTTGTATAAGAGATCATTCACTTACCTTAAGGCCGAATGTAACATGTGACTGTAATAAGTCAAAATTACAGCTGGCAAATTACATATTTCTGTATAACCAAAATATAATTATTATATATAATATATATAAGCAATTGCACAGAACCAACTTACATTGTAAATAGATTTAATTATTTATATTTAGTTTCTGAGAGAAAATCATCTGTTTAGTATTTGTATTTACATTTACAGTGTCCCACTGTAATTGACTACAGATAATAAATATACTTAGTGATAGTGTATATAATTATAATATATGACACTCTGTCAGCAAATATAATTATAATAAAATATTAAATTAATAAAAATAATAATCAATAAATAAATATGTTGTAATTTTATATCATACTTGTAATGAATATGAATTTTTCGCAATTTAGTTCTATAGGGAGAGCAATATTACGTGTAGCCACTACAAATTTATTTTACATTTAATATCTCGATGTATTTAAATATTAACAGTAACGATTGCACTTAAATTATAATTAAATTATAGATTTCATTTTGCAAAGTTATATTTGCATTTAAACGTAAGCCAGCCTTATCTGTACTCGAGAGGACTGAGGAGAAACTGGTATTTATAAAATGTGGTTTTATAATGTATTGCTCTTAGACTCAAGGATTTTTTTTAATACTTGTTACACTTATGTTTTAAATGTAATCATATTATTATTATAAATGTGAATGCAAGTTTGTTCAGTGTCTAGTGACGGTCTTGGAGGGGAGTTGCCCGTCTCGTATTGCCCCCACTTCGGAAGCCATTATTAATTGTTTTTCGATTATTGCTTGTATATCCGGAGGAAGGTTTTTGAGGGGTGGGGAGGTTGGGGTTTTGGGGTGTGGGGTCTTCTCCATGATCTGCATGGTTTCTGTTAGTTTGGCTCTCTCCTCCTTTTTATCGTTAGGGACTTTTGTCCCCGGTGGTTTAACTAGTATCTGGGAAACTCGGAATACAAGGTTGTCCATGTCCCTGTGCATGACTTCGAGGCGATTGGCCAAGGATGTTAGTTGGCCTTCTATTCTGGTGGTGGCTAGTTCCAGTGATTTCCACTGGCTGGGAGGATTCGCCTCTCCGCTGTTTTTCCCTTGGGAGTCGGTTAGCTCCCTGATAAATTTTGATCTTGTATCTCGGGAAGTGGGATTTTGAGAAAGGAAGAGAAAGGAAGTTTGAGAAGGCTATTTGGAACTTTGTTGAGTAAAATGTGTATTATTATTATTAATTTTTTTGCGAACTTTTCAAGTACTACAAGTCTACGTTCAAGATTTTATTCCAAAAATCGTGTTTATTTTTATGTATTAAAAATAACTTTTAAGTTTTTAATCGATTTTCTTACAAAAAATAAGTGTGAGTAAAAAATTATTATGTATTAATAACATTTTCATAGTATTAACTATCGTAGAAATTTAAAAAATCTGGAAAAATAGGAATACTTTAAATTTAAGTCTTACCAGCAAAAGCTGAAGCTATAGCCGCAACCAGAAAACTTAATGTCACGGCAGGTCCTGCCACGGTCTTAGCGACTGCTCCAGCCAAGACATATACTCCTAGACCCAGAGTACTTCCTACTCCCAAAGCTGTCAAGTCCAGGAGACCAAGACAACGATCGAGAGGAGTAGAAGTGTCACCATCTTCTAATTGCTTACAGCGACGTAACGCTGAGAAGATTCTCGCACAGCCCATCTGAAATCAAATAAGATTTAAATTAGATTTTTAGTTTATATCCTGCATATAGTAGGCAGATTCCTAAGGCACTCAATTCCTCATTGTTCATCGATTTTTTGAGATGTTTCGTGTTGATTGTCGGGTGTAAACGCCGTGCTTTGTCATATTACTAAATAATTAGAGTATATGTATATATAATTAGAATTCCCTCGTCATCATAGACTTTAATATTGGTAATACAAATTACCTATTTCAATCAGTTTCTATAGACGTGGAACCGTGAAGCGTAACGACTTTAACGTCATATGTAACTAATCATATAGAATTAACTCTTACTTTACTCAATAATTGATGGTGATGAAAATACAAGAATTGGATTTTGTTTTTATTCTGGAAAATAAAGATGCATTTATTATTAACTGATTAAATAAGTTCCATTCGGAAAAGGCATACTTCCAATAGGAAAAATATTGCTAAAGATATCTTAATACAAAACTGTTATCTAGGATAAGTTCAAATCAAACTTTCGTGTTTATTGTATAAGTAAGTGAAATATTACTTTGTTAACATTGAATATTACAAATTCAATTTTCCATTGCCTAATCTCATTACGTGTACGATCTATAGACGTGGAACCGTGAAGCGTAACGACTTTAACGTCACATGGACCTTGACAGACCCGAACAAAACATGACAATTTTACAAAAGAATAAATGTAACTTATCAAATTAGGTGGGGACTAGGCTCGGATAACAGTTTCTTTTAAGCACACGTATGCTTTGGGACGCAGTGTGAACACTTTCGTTCTCCACTTTCCGCTGAATTCTGGAGTTGAGTGGCGGAACTCAATGTCGCGGTTTGTAGCAGAGCGAGGAAATGAATTAACATAATCAGCTTCACGCTGTATCCCGCATGCAGCAGGGTAGGCAGAAGGAATCCGGTGTTAAGACACGTTCCGTTCCCCACATTCTGCCGAATTTTTCGAAGCATTGCGTGTTGAGTGGCGGAACTCAACGATAGGTTTTATTGCGTTGGTGCTAGAGTGAAGAAAAAATCATAATTCATTCATTCGCACCTAGCGTGAGAATAGAGCGTCGCCGCCCTTTGTCTGCCAGAGTGATTAAAAATAAATGTGAATGGCTTATTTAGCGAATTAATCAGATGGGAAAATCCAATGCGAAAAACATATTAATTATGGTGAGTATTTTAGTATGACTAAAAAAATACAGAAAAAAGTATAATGACGTCCTCATGACGCAATTGGGATTTGTCTGATAAAGTCAGACGTGAAAGCTGTAATTCCCACTATAGAAACATAGTTTTAGTTTGCCGTATCACTGTTCTGACCAAAATATATATTTTTTAATTCAATGGTCGCGCTATTAACTGAATAGAATTTTAATTTTGAATACGCTGAATTTATTTATTAACTTGCTACATCAACCTTACTTGACAAACTATCCAACACAAAAAAGTATTAACCAGTAGTACTAGTAAAGTACAAACCAGTAGTACTTGATTTAAGCGCGTTCAACTAAACAAACTTTATAATATTATTAAATATAGATTCTTTGAGCAGCGTCGAGCGAGACAGGTGGGATATGTAATTATGTTTATTTTCCACATTCTATAAATGGTTGAAGATATGAAAGATTTTTAAAGTGAATTTAACAAAATTATCATCACCACGGTATCTATCTCCATATAAGTATTAAATTTGAATTTGCTACCTTCATTGAGTACTAATTTCCATATCAAAACAAACAATCATTTCATCATCAGTAGGTAGGAACAATTTCAATTGTGACGTCCGAGGTCGTGGACATTTAACGTTATCAAGGTTGTGAATAAGAGGAAACTAAGTCAAAGTACTTGCTAAAGGGATAAATACGAGTATACCTTTAGTGTCGATTGTTAAAGGTAAATATAATGCGACAAGCATCGAGGTTACAGTTTCGTTTTTTTGTCTCTTTTTAGGATTCCGTACTAAAAAGAAAAAAAATGGTATTTTTATTATAAGATCACTTTGTTGTCTATCTGTCCGTAAGTCTAGGTCTTACTTACCTCGACATTGCGTAGTGATCTAGCTGAAATTAAAGGTGAAAATAAATATTTAAGTCTACAGTCCGTAAGAGCACAAAAAATTTAGCTTCTAAGTTAACGTAATCAAAATATATCAGCATTTATACATGATTTTTGCTGAATGTTGTATGAAATTTGCCGCGTAATAAAGGGCTATATAGGGTACTTGTCGGGAACAGTTATGAAATTTGGTGTGAAGTGAGAAATTACGACACAAACAAAGGAGAAAATAAAAAAAAATATAAGTATTTCTCAGAATGAAACCATTACAAGCATTCGATTTCTCAGAAAATGAATTCATACTCCCGCAGACTTAAGTTTGTCAACTTCTATAAGTGGTACTCTCCGTCGACCTACAATACTAAATTTGAACAACAGAATACGGAACCCTCGGTCGAAGAGTTCGATTCGCACTTGACCGGTATTTTTATTTGCTTCATGTTGTGTTCTTAACATAGTAGGGTAGGGAGAGGAAATCTAGAGTTAAGACACGCATTTTCACACTTTTCGCCTTATTCTCGAGGTATTGCGTATTGAGTGGAAGGGCTCAGCGCCGCGTTTTGTCCAGTTACCAGAGATATGGAAATAAATCCTCCTCCCAACTTCGCATTCCTAAGGCCGGGTGATTGCTCATTAAGAAATCGAACCTGATACTTCAACTACACACTGAATTCTCTGGGCTAAGAGTGTCGCGCTTTAAAAATATAAAATATTTCATTTACAATTCAAGGTAAATACATAAATGATGATAAGTCGTCGTTCATGTATAAAGACATAATATTTTTTATTAAAAACAGCTCTAGGAGTTATCTGCTTATCTTCAAAGATCTAAATAGATTTGACATTAAGAAGTATAGACAGATAATCTTGACTAGTTTATCGATGCATTTGACATAACTTATTAACATTCTATATTTTTTTCAGCTTAATATTTTTTTCCGATCGATATATATCACTAACATAACGGAACACAACGCCGCGTTTTGTTTTGCTAGAGCACGGAAATGAAAATAATTATTCTCCGAGTGATGATTGAACTCGCAAACAACTGAGTATGTTCTCAGACGTCGTCCCACAGTGCCAGAAAAAATGTATTAAACACTTTAAAATTAAAACAAAAACAATTAAACATTAAAAGTTCTAAATATTTATTTACCTTAATTTTTACGCTTATAACAATAATGATTGTATTAAACAATAAAATTTAAATTATCAAAAGAAAAAATGTTATCTACATTTTATGGCCCTTAACATCTACTGCTTCACGTTTAATACTAAAAATCTGCGAAAGATTATAAATATATGATAAATATGCAAAATAACTAGCATTGGACTTATCTAGAGGATTTTTATTACTGTCAAAGAAGCTGCTTGTTGATTCTGCCGCATTCTGCATGATAGTGTTTATCTTTATATATGCATATACTAGCGTTTACAGCGGCTTCACGTACATTGTTAAATGGAATTAAATAATTATGTTTTTCACCTTCTAAGTACTCGAGTACTTATTATGGAAGAACCCCTTGACTTCCGTAGCCCCGGTCTGTGGTGGTCCAGGAGGAGCACCGTAAGGTTTTAGTTGGTTTTGGGGATAGCCTAAATCTGGCGGCCGAGTCGTCACTCGGTCGGCGTACCACCGACGGCCCACCCGTAAAAGGATTTCCTCACGATAAACGTACAATGAAGTGGATTATATAGAAACATGCAAAGTATTGTTGTAATTGTGAGCTTTTCTCAGTAAATGGACTAATCAGCACAAAAACATTTTTCTAATTTGATTCGGTAGTTCCCAAGATTAGCGCGTTCAACCAAACAAACTCTTCAGTTTAATAATATTAATAGGTACCTACATGGTACTATTAGCTTTAGAAGTGCATTTTATGCTTATGGCAGATATTAAAATTGCTTGATCATAAAATATATAATTTATATTTATGTTTTTAACCGTTAGTGCCAGAATGTAAATGATTATTAGTTAAAATTATAAATTTCATGGCCTCGTGACGTATATAATAAGTGTAAATTTAAATCTTTATGGTCAGAATTATTAGAAATGAAAATGTAAGTTACACAATTATAAAACTTTTTTTTTTAAGCCTATATAAGGTTTATTTTAATCTTTGGCTTAAAATAAACCTTATGAACTCGTAAGTATTGGGTTGTATGCCTATCATATATTTTTTGGTATGGATTGGATTGACACGTTGCTGTTTAATGAGGGATTCAGCCCTCATATAGCAGAGTAGGCGGAATGAACCTAGTGGTGAGACACTATTCCCCACACACACGCCCAAATTTAGTCGCATGGTGGAACTTAAATGACGCCCTTTTGGATTGTTAACTTAGCGAGGAAATGATAATAGTTCATTTTCCTATTCGTCTATACGTGGAAATCAAACCCACCACCATCGCTCTCACAGTCAAACACTGCGCCACGACGGCCTCTATGTATAAATTTATTTACAGTTAATATTTACATATATTATATTAATATAAGAACATTATATTGTATAACATATTCAAAATAATAGAAACTGACAAGATAAGGGGCTACACAATGATATTTTTTGCAAACCTAAAGAATAGCATTGGTTCCGCCTTTCAAGACCGCTATAGAGTAAAGACAGGTTTTGTAAACAAGCGGCCCGGTTCATTAACATGTCAATAAAAACGTTAATATTATATGTATATATGTATGTACATATATATGTATATGTTTAATAGCACGACTCGGGTTCAATGGACAAAATCCAATTATGTTGAAATTTTGTGTCAAAAGTTGTAGTGTCTTGTGCTTGTGGGATGTGGATATAATCATTTCCATGATTGAGATTTCCAGCCAGTGTTGCCAGACGTACCTTTTTGGCTAGACGTCTCGATTTTTTGCCATAAATTAAATGTCCCGAGGAGGATAGACCCGCTTTTCACGAATTATTCCACTTATATTAATTTTTAATTTGTTAATAAGTTTTAAACATATAAATAAGTATATTTGTAAGTTATGTATAACCGATCTGAAGACTTAATTGTCTTACAGGGTACACCAAAACATATATCGTTTTGTTAAATTTCAGCGATATTTTTCCTAATGATACAAAATAATGTTATAAATAAATAAATATATAATAACTATTGCGAAAGAATACCGTTTTTTACTTTAAATGATTAAACATCTCGTATTTCGGAGATAAAATTTGGCAACGCCATTGCCGACATTTTTGGATATTTACACAATGTCTCAAATTCCAGCGGAAAGCGAAGAATGGAGTGACTTGAGTTTTGACTAGGTTCTCTGATTACCCTACCTTTAGTTTTGACTAAGTTCTTCTACTATGCGGGTTAAAGCGTGAAGTTGAAAAAAAGTGACTGAAAAAAGTAGCACAAGTAAGATTTAACTTTTTTTTTTTTTATTTAATGGCCTGATTTTGCGATGACAGACGCAA
>DWAO01005578.1:0-11642 GCA_018230605.1 Heliconius congener
CTGTTCTAATATCTTATCATTTACACTGATCTTGCATTCCGTCCTTTCTTCATCTGTTTCAAAAAAAGTCTGAAATAAAGTGATTATTTACTTCATACATCCACACATAATTTAAGTTCCAGCGTTAAATTTGTGGTGTACGTTGAAATCACTCTAGTCGGCGTTATCCTTAACCGAACATCGACGATTTTAACAATTCATTTTGGCGCACTATTCTATTCTCTATTCTATAGCGACGCACAATCTCGGCACACTTAATATATGGTACATATGATGATTGAAAACAGCAATTTCTTTCAGAATTTGTAACATTTATGGTTCATATTAGAATGAAGTCTAAAAAGTAAAGATAACTTATTGTAAAATAATATAAAAAAATGTTTATCCACTTATTTAGTCATTTTGCACTGAATTCTGGAATACTTTACCGAAATTTATGTTAAAATAAATTTTTGCTATATAACATTCGCAGGAAAACTATTGCCATTCAAATGACTATAACTTTTTTTTTAATAAACCGATTTTGATGAACCAAACTTTAGTAGTTAAGTTGATTTAAAACAAAGCAATTGGTAAAATCGGTTCAGTAATTTCAGACAAAAATGTGACCATACGTATCGACAGACAGACAGACAAGAAATTAAAAAAAAATCTTTTTGCTTTCTATTATTCTTTTTAAGTGTCCCTCTATCCATTTCAGTCAATATTACCAAAAGTACAGACAAAATAATTTTACTGTCTTATTATAATAAATAGAGGTAGAGATTAAATATTATTAAAACATTAAAAATTACATATTATGTAATATAGAACATATTTCTATGTATAATTACAATGCCGCAGTGCAACTAGCTCCCTACAAAGCGGCGTCTCTCGGGCTTACACTGTGCAGATATTCTGCCCCATAATATTAAATAATGCTTCACAAAGCGTCCATAGATGAAATTAGATATGCTGCAGTTTACAATATTCTTTTACATAAAATGTAAAAGAGATATAAATGATCTTTGACCCTGCCTACTATACTAGACTATAGTGGCTTAGTTGGTTACAGCTTCATTGTACGCGGTAGTCGTAAGTTGAAACCTTCTCTTGGAAAGTTTTGAGGTTTGATGCCAGTCGTGGCGCAGGGGCGCAAGTCAATACACAACAGGAAAAGTTTGATACAAATCAATTTTTGCTTATTTTCATTGGATTTGTTACTTATTAGTAGGTTCACTCTGCCTACCCTGCTGTGTGCGGGATACAGCGTGAAACTGATTTATTTTATTTTTAGTAAGAAGTAAATATTAAAAATCATAAACATTGCAATCATTGTCTACGACGTCTACAAATTAGCGTAGCATGACTTGAAAACACATCTATTTCATACAATTACAGAATATTAAGCCCTTTAACTTATTAAAATAAACGTCATAATCGAGCTACGTTGTCATTTTTATAGATTTTTATAGATTTTAGAACCTAATGTTTACACTTCGTTCCTCATTTTTCGCTCAGTTTTCCTCTATGACGGTCACTTTAACGCAAGTTTTCTTCTACCTGCCCTACCCCGCCTACACTACTATACTAATTTTAATAGTTAATTATTTCAATAATGTAAGGTTATTAAGAGGCGTTGGTCTGATGGTAGGATGTCCTAGCGGACTGAAGCGGACAACTAGACGCGGCCTTCAGGGAGTGCATTGTACAGAAACGTATGCAATTTTGGTAGACAATTATTAACTTCTTAATTATTTTAATATTTTATTTCACACACTTAAAACAATAAAAAATATATTCAAGTAGGTCTATATACTCTAGAGATTTTGATAATGCAGTGAATAAACTTAAGCATAGCAAATGCGCTCATTCAATGAAAATAAAAATGTGTATAAAATGTCATTAATCGAATAGGGATCGACTGGCCTCTAAAAATAAGTTATTTTAAGTTATCACAAATAATGGATTTGTATTAAGAATTTTCACTTCGTAGCATATTATATAACTGAAGGTCCACGGCAAGTACTCTATAGAATTTAACTACGCTGCTAATCTCTGACTACACAAAGCATAAGCGCTAACTTCTATATTTTGATTCCGTTAACTTAGAATCTTGATTTTTTCTCTACTCCGATGTAACTGTAGACTTAACAAAAGGCTAACTGTAAACTTAAGAAAACGTAGTGATCTCGGGTTGTGTGAAGTAATCTATTAAGAATCCCGTTTTTTTTATTTAGATACGGAACGGAACTCTAAAAAAAGGGGAAATTGTCCGCAGATAAAAAGAAAACAAGAGTTTTTTAATCGAAAATCCAACGTTCCATGCCAAAATCAACCACTCCTGAATAATATTTATCTGGTATCAACTGCACAAAAGTTTACAAAATCCAAACTATCCTCGTCGTGTTTGATATACTAAAGCCATCTCTATATAAAACGCTATAAGGTGTAACTTTTGGAACTTGAACTTTTTTGTTATCTATACTCTTGTAAAATAGATGTACACTTGCCAATTGACTTTAAGCTCTATATATTAGAGTACAAGGTTCAACTTTCACTGAAATTTCGATGAATTTCATGAATTTCTCCGGTGTCGGAAGGGTTTACAGAGTTCACTCCTCAGCTGGCTTTATGTTGCTTTTTGCACTTTTGTTTTTATTTAGGCGGTATATTGTTGCTTTGACAATCGAATTCTAATGGACTCATTCTGTGAAGCGTTTCATGTATGTATATATATGAGTTTTAGGTTAGGATTATAGTGTCATTATCACTGTTTCTCTTAAGGCACTTTATTTTTTTTTTGATTTAGAAATAAAATTACATTCAGAGATATTGTACTTTGTCTAATAAGATGATGAGAAAACAAAAAAATATTTTAAACTAGCTGGCGGCCTTCATATAAGCAAAGATTTAAAAAAATGTCCTACATAATATGTATATACTCCCTGAACTGAAAATGAACACACAACTAATGCGTTTACGCGCTCTTATTAGAGTCGCAGTGACATCAAAAATCGTAGTTATTATAAGCAGCTAAACAAATTAACATGAAAAGTAAAGATATAATATAAATATATATAAAGATAACATTGAGTTCAATATATGTTTAAAAAATATTAATAAATTTTAATATCAAACTAAAAAAATTACAACCCATATTCTACATACAATTTTCAGTATATTCCATACAAGATTACCTAAAGAAATTGATGTAGCTATATTTATATAATGAAATACAAAAACTACTTTCAATGGTCGACCCTTAAGCGTTCAAGTTTTTCTAAACAGGATACCTTTTGGAATATCAAACAGTTCTATAGCGAGGTCTATAGGATAGTACTATAGAAGTGCACTGAAGCTTGCTTATCTCACCCCTATTATATACTGAATAGATAATACGTATATGTATGAGAAAATGCGTAAGCAATTTTCGTAAATATACCTTTAGGATGATTGATTTAAATATAAAGTGTGGATTAGGGGTTGAATTTGTAGAGTTTTGCACCTTAAAAAAAAACCGAATTGTTATTATTCAGGTTAAATATCTCTATTATTTAGTATAAATTATGCTTAGATTATTAATTTATCAGGTAAGAACAAATGTTATTTAAATCTAATATAAAAAGAAAATACAGGAAAGGTAGGTTAATGAAAAACTAAGTTGATACATTTTAAACAATATACTCTCAAAAAATTACATTAAAATTTATTCAATAAATAAGAAAATACTCTTATTTACAAGTAGAGATTTATATACGAGGGAATCAAACTTATTTCAATCCTTTAACGTTAAACTTACACCATTGCGCATATATGAACTTATTGCTTACATAACTAGATGTAATCTAATATACCTACATTATTAGTACCCCGAGCACGTATTAACGCTCACAATGAAATCGATTATTTGCAGTTGAAATTTCAATTAGGCTGCTATAATCAGAAGTAATTTCCGCAATATTAATTTAGCGGATTATCTATTTAGCTAACGCCGACTGACTCTCATTAAGTATAGAATCTCCCGCGTGCCCAGGGTAGGTAGAAAGAACCTAGTGTTGAGACACTCTGTTCTGAACTTTCCTCCCGGATTCCGAACTTGTACCTATAGTTTTTCACCAGGCACTGGTTATTCCAAAGATATAGTGATTTAAGCCCGTCGTAGACGTTGAAGTATTGCGTGTGATGTACACGCAACGATAGTGGGTTTGAATACCACTCGGGTTAAAGGAATTATTTTCATTTTTTCATTCTGGTTATAATAACGATATCATTTTATAATCAATATCACGAAAATTGGGCGGAAGTAGCATTGTTTTAACACTAGATTTCCTCTTCCTATCCTGCTATGCAGCATGAAACTAAAAAAAACATAGATTCTTACAGTAAAAAACGCCTGCAATATAAATTTTCTGATAGAAACTGAAACTAAAAAAGATTAAGCATTAATACAGACTTTAAATTACATTTATAATTTGTTGGCAGAACAGCAAGCTTCTGTGTAAGCGCCGGTTAGAGAGGGAAATTCATTAACATAGAACAATGTAACGTAATTATAGCATTAACGATTAGACAGATTGTGGCGCAGTCTTGATTGAGCATGCCTCACGTGGAATTATGTTATTATAATATGTATGGATTTTGATTGGATAGAAAGGTAGGAAGGTAGTCGCAGGTTCAGATATCTAGTTGCTATATTTTTTTACTGATTTATCTGAACAGCTGGACTGATTTGAATGGGTCTATCACAAAATGATAGAGGAGATTGTAGAGCAATATGTTGAGTAATTTGATCCCAGAACTTCCACGGTATCGGTCGTGCGCGTAACCCTACTGCCTAAATAGATAAATAACAATTTGTATTAATACAAAATTATATAAAAACTCGTTTATCACCTTGGATCTAAAATACTGTAAAATTTTATAAAATAATGTAAACATAAAAAAATATATATATTATAATAGGTATAAGAAAATTAGATAAAACTAGCGGCCCACTCGCGGCTTCATCCCCATACACCACTTATAATTTTGTTATGATGCATTTTCCATAAGATTGATTATGTAATTTATACATTCACTCATTTGTCATAATTTTGAGAAAGTGCAAGGACTACGTCACTGTTTGAGAAAAGAAAATCGGTGGCAAGGGCGCTCCCCGCCCGAGTCTAACTGAGGCTCGCGGCCGTAAACAGAGCGTTGAATAATTTTAATTTTATATTTTCTCGAAAAGTATACGTCCAATTTACATGCCAAAGTTTATCTGCACAAATTTCCTTAATTATGGAATATCTTTTGCTTGTAAGTTTTGATATCTTCGCCAAATAATAAACGTTGAAATGTCACGGAACCCTAAACGGAACCCTCCGAAACCTTAAAAATATGTAAAAAAATATAACAACAATTTTTGTGAGCAATATCTTATAAAATTTCAAAAGGCTTAAGCATGCCTCACGTGACTTTTTACCAAAGATTTTAAAGATTATATGACCATTAAGATTTACTAAGGGTATAATAACATTAGAGATAACCACAATAAAATAATCAACCAATCTTACAAAAACACAATTAATATTTAAGAAATATTCGTATAATTCAAGCGGAAGAAGCCGCGCGAGTGTCGGTATTACTAAAGAAGAAGAAGAGTACTAAAAAAATGAAAAACAGAGGTACTTCATTATGAACCGCGGCAGATGAGAAAGAGATTAAATTGAAATTGAGATAAAATTATAACACCATAAAGATACATTCTTATTAGTGAAATTTGAAAAGATGCAGTTTCTGTGACGCATGCGTTGGTCGAGGCTGAACAGCCAACGACCTCCTTACATCCTAACTGCGATCAAATTTCGATCTTACCATGTAACGAAATGGATCCTTTTAGCGAAGCTTTGGAAGCTCTCGTTGGGCAGCCAGTAGCTCGCCGCCCACCGTAGAGTGTGCTCGTGGCCGCCGTACGCAATCATACGTGACGGGCAAAGTTTAAAACTTCACGTGTTTTTGTTGTCGTGTTCTGAGGATTGTTAGTGATCGGATAGTATTTGGGATGTGATGGAAGGTAGGTAGGTTTGGTTCCCGAGTGGGTTTTTTTTTTCAGATGATTCGTTTTTTTTTTATTCTTTTTTATACACAGTTATAAGTATAATTTTAATATTGAATCTTAATATAAGTTCAACCTACATTCGACAAGCCCAATGTATTTCAAAATATTATAATGATTTTACCGAAAACATATAGATAGTATATTATTTTTTATGTAACTTTTAGAGAAAATACAATATTTTTATTCCAGTTTCAACTGCACATATAAATAATAAAGTATAATGTACTAAAATATTATATTTTGCTCCTATAATAAAAAGTAAGAACATTTAAAAAAAATTATCGTGAATTTATTTCAACAAAAATTACTATTAATATAAAAAATGAAATATAAATATAAAATCGTCACAACTTACCTATTTAAATAGATATTTTAGTTGATTTTATCTTTTCATAGATTTTTTTATGACATTATCTTTTTTATAAGAATAAAAGAAGATAATTTCGTACAAATGAAAACATCGTGCCATATATCATTACATAACTAAGACACAATTACGTACAGGTATAGGTACAGTGAGGTACATCGAAATGACTAATATATGATATTTTATAGCCTTCCGTTTTCGCCAAAAATAGGCTAACTAATAATATCCTATAGCTAATATATATAATATCCTTTAGCTATCTAATATAGATAATGTTTTTTATTCGTACCAGTAGAGTACTGTCTTCAACCAAGCAAATTCTTTAGCTC
The DNA here is from genome assembly GCA_018230605.1 of Heliconius congener. Taxonomy (NCBI): domain Eukaryota; kingdom Metazoa; phylum Arthropoda; class Insecta; order Lepidoptera; family Nymphalidae; genus Heliconius; species Heliconius congener. Next base: position 6,779 of record DWAO01005578.1, read on the forward strand.
TACAAAATTGTTTTAGATAAATTATTTCTTTGAATATAAATTTAGAAGCTCAGGGGCGCAGGGGCACAAGCATTCAACTGTTAATGCATCAGTTGTGGGTTCAATTCACACTTGGATAAAGATAAATATTAATATAGTCATTTCTATGTACGTGACTCTAAGAAAAAGTAGGAAGTCTTGATATTCCGTATTATAAATTTAAATTTATAAGATTGATGGATACTTAATGGATTTAGATAAAATTTTATGACGTATAAGCTATAACTTATGTAAAGATTTTGTATAGTATGGCTATAATGATATAACAATAACTTTAAGCGGATGAAGCCGCGTTTGAGTAAATATTTTTCTACAAAGTTTTTCTTTTAATTGTTTAGTTCGTCATCATCATCATCTATACGCTTGTGTCTGTTTCACGATGTATCCCGCATAAAGCAGAGTAGCTTGAATTTAGAATTTGAGACATTGTGTGTTGAGTGGCGAAACTCAACATCGCAATTAACTCGTATACCATAGCGGGGTATCACAAACATTTCATTTCTGCCTTAAATAGAATATTATAGTATATATAACTCTATATTATAATATAAAATACATACTATATGAAATATAATATATGAAGATAGCCTTTACGTGTCTATAGTCATGTGATAATATGTTTTTGGGGCGTGTTTTTAATGTTTTACTCCTTCTTCGATAGCTCCTCCCTTAGAAATAATATGTTTTCCACGTATCCCAAAAGGAGCATTAAAATCAAACATATATATTTTTTAATATACTTCGTTCCCCACTCAATGTCCAAAATTTGATTAGATTTTGTTGAGATAGTTCACACCTAAGTGGTACCCAAACCCACAATTGTCGCATATGCGGGCTCTAAGTTAAATATTTTTGTAAAATTATTTTCTTACGATGTTAAGGTATAAATCATCTAATAATATTTTTCAGTCTGGCACGTCTCAACAAGCAATGTCTCGAAAATTAAACGGAATGTGGAGAACAGAAAGTCTTGGCTCTAGGTTCCCTCTGTCTACCGCAAAAAACGTAATCCAAAGTACACAAAATATATTTTTATACAAGTAGCACCCGAGCGGCTACCGCTTGAAATATACGAATGTTTATTTAAATGGATTTAAGAAAAAATCGGCCAAGCGCGAGTCAAACTCGTCCACTGAGGATTTAGTACCGATTTCAGGTAACCTATAGGTTAAAATGATGCGGCGAATAATGTTAATAAATTAAAATTTGCGGACCTATACTCTTATAATGTATGAAATTAAATACATATAAGTAGTGATGCTTTCCTTTCATTTTTATTTAAAGATCTGACTTTATCCTCAATTTCATTACTAACGGGAAGTACTGGTGTACTTTTTACTACTACTAGTTTCCTTAGGTTTTCATTACATGGTGTATTTTCATACTAAATAAGGCAAAAACGATACTTAAATACTCATATCCTTTGACTGTGTTGTATTAGAAGCTTAATTTCTGTGCCCCAAGGAACTGTAGTAATTTCAACTATAGGAATTTCAAATTGATATCTCAATATAATCTCAAGTAAAATGGCAATAAAACATCTTGACAGATGGACATACGGACAACAAAATGATCCTATAAGGGTTCTGTTTTTTTCCCTTAGAGGTACAGAACGCTAAAAAGGGAATAATTATGTACTTTGGTTATGCATTAAACGAAATTTAACTGTTTTAAGAATTAATTTGATTATCGTATATGATAGAAAAAAAAAGTTAATTCACATCTGTCTGGGTAAACCAAACTGTAAACGTAGTTTTTTCTACATAAATTTTGATTCTGCAAGAAATCCGAGTTAAAATATAAATTATAATAAATTATATATTTTTAGTGTAATATGATTATAATAAATTACAATTTAAATTGGAGAATTCTAAATGTAGGTCATACAATCACGGTTTTTTAACGAACAATATTAAGCAAAAACATTAAAAACTTAGCCAATTCAGAAAACGTTGTACACAAGTAGCAATTTTGTCAAACAACATGCTTTAAGTTGATATTGATTTTTTATTATATCAATATACAACTTATATGTCCCATAATAATCGCTTCACCTGCTCCGGAGGTTAGTCCGGATAAACAGAGAAACAGACAGACAAAAATGTTAATGGTGTTGTTTATGTTTTAGTATCGTGTAAATAACTATATGCACAGTTATATTGATATCAAAGACATACTGTTTTATTTTATTTTTAGGTATCTCTAATATTCCGCATGTGACATAGGATGCCGTGAGAATCTAGTGTTAGAACACTGTTTTCCCACTTTCCGTGCAGTTTTCGAGCACTAGTTTTCGAGCACGAGCACCGAACGCAACAATTTGCCTTATTATCAAAGCGAAGAAATTAAAATATTAAATCAAATCAAATCAGCTTCGCGCTATATCCCGCACACAGCAGGGTAGGCAGAGGGAACCTAGTGTTAAGTCACTCACTACGTTTCCGACTTTCCGCCGAGTTCTGGTGGCATAGCGTGTTGAGCCTAACTCAACGGCGCACTTTGCCTTGACTTTGAAAAAAATAAAATATACACGTTAATAGATATTTCATTTCCTCCAGTGGGGATCGAAGCCACCACCAGTCGATTTTACGATGTGCCACTGCGTCACGACGGCTTCATCAACTAATTTAAGTCTTTTGGATATTTATTTGACTTTGCTTCCACAATTTGCTGTATTTAAAGAAAAATATTTAACTATACGGTATTTAGCTAGATGGTAAATACGCGTGCTGGCAAGCGTAGTTTTTTCCGCATAAACTCTGAGCCCGATCCTAAAGCTTGAAATCTCGGTGTTTTTTATCATCATACAAATTGAAAGCTAAAGATTCAGCCAATTCAGTAAAACACTTGTATAAAATAATTGTTATAGCAATTAGCAAATTTTTTGAGTTAAGAACTTTAAGTTGATATAACTTTTATATTATTACAAACGTACAGAGATACAGACAAACAGACAAAAAAAAAGAAAAATCATTGTTTTGTGTTCTACTTCATTAATAAAGGTCCCCAAAATTATTTTTCTTAAATATCTTCCAAGTACAGACACTTATTTATTATAATTTCATTACAAGTATAGATATAAATATGAACAATGTACATACACAAGTAGGGGACGTCAAACTCAGGATGATTCGTACAACAATAATACAATAGTAGCATGTGGCGCTATACAAGATTGATTGAAATACGGAACCGATTAATTTCACCATGCGTATTGAGGAATAGTTCGTACCTTCTAGTTTTGGGGCTATTTGTAACTCACAGACAGTATTTTAGTCTAAATTGTGACAGTTTAAATCAAATTTTTGCTAAAGTAAAATGATTTTTATCTGCACTTTATATGTTCTTTATTGCACATAAAACATATTATAAGAAATATAACTAACAATTTTCGATTGAACATATGATTGATTTTATTAAGGAATTAAGAATAAAAATGAATAAAATGACAGCTCATTTTACCATAGCGCACTGCCGCAATCGTGTAACTAAATGCGATGGATTCGATTATTAGGATTGGGTTCAATTTCCGCTCGGAGAAATAGTCTTCCACTTTTCGCCGAATATTGGAGGCACTGCTTGTTGAGTATCCGAACTCCACATCGCGCTTTGCCTCGATCATAGAACGGAAAAATGAAAATATTACATTTTTAATTTCCTCAAGTGAGAATCGAAACCGCAATCTATCGTCTACATTTAGACGCGTGTGCCCCTACACCACGACTGGTTTCGAATAACATAACCACAATAATAGTATTTACTTTAACCTGCTCATTAGTAATGCACTTAGATTATACTCTAAAACCTAATTAATCAACATTAGTTACTAATTAACATAAGTCTAGTTAACGTGTCTGCTTTCTAGAATATAAATGAGAAACAGAACACTTCAGAGGTCTCACTCATGTAAATATAATATACTTCTTGAATGAAATTAATTATTTAATAAAACATCATTACGCCCTCCCTTTCCTCCCTAGCAGGGTAGGCAGAGAGGAGCTAATTTTACGACACTCCGTTCACTTCACTCCACTCTATTTTTGAGCCATTGCGTTGAGTGGCTGAACTTATCGTCACACTTTAGTTTCCAGAGTGTGGAAATGAAAATATTTTATGTATTATCAATTTCTCCAATGAGAATCGAATCTACAAACACGATGCTTACTGTTTTGCTATAAAATTTATTATAAGTTTTATTATACTTATATACTTTTGCCTCCTTTTGGAAGAGGAAGAAGAATTAGGACTATACAGAACTGGAATATACAGGAACAAAAGTAAATACATTGAATATAAAGTGAGAATAAAAACCACAATTCACCATTATATACAATTACAAAATAAAAAAAACAATTGCCAAATATTAACTAACAATTAATCATAATTTTAAAATAAAAAAATTCTTAAGAGATCTATCTTAAATATAAATGGCTATAATTAAATAGTTCAATGCTTTTCTTCTCTAGTTTCTGTCATATTGAAATGAATTGAATTTTAATTATTTAGGTTGCTTACGTGAGAATAAATTATTTTTATATATATTCAATATTCGGAGGAGAATTAAGAAGTTTCTATAATAAACATAATAATATAAACTCCTTATTGTACACTTGAAAAGATTAAATATTACCATGAGTCAAAAATAATTTTGAACTTTAAACTTTATTGTAAACTTCATTTAGCTTCATGCTTTATCCATAGCGGAGTAGTTAGAGAGAATGGAGCTCCAAACGCTACGCTGAAAATATTGTTTTCATATTTTTTTATCTAAATACCTATATATATATATATATATATATATATATATATATATATATATATATAT
>DWAO01005579.1:0-11642 GCA_018230605.1 Heliconius congener
AAATATTTCATCTCCTCGAGTGGGGATCGAACCCACAACCAGTCGGTTTACAGTCTCACTCTGTGCCGCTGCGCCACGACCGGCCTCAAAATCTAAAATAATTTAAATATAAAAAAACCACTGTGAAGATTAGAATCGCATTCATCGGGGAAATTACACAAATTTTATATTTTCATGGTTTCAAAGTTGTAATATTAAGTAACTGCCATTTTATATACTACTTAATTAACGCATAAGTAAGACCAAATGCATTGCTTTACCTTTATTATATTTTTTTATGTTACGTTCATTGTATTTTAATTTGCACCTTAACTGCATTGCTATGAAACAATATAGACATTGTTTTATCCATGGTCTAGTTTTGGTTTTTATATAAATTCTATTGATTTAAAATAAAGAGTATAAAAATTTGGCGGGATTAAATTTTTCCTTAAGTATTTTTAAGTATTTTTCTTTCCTGGTGTGGAACGACACTTTAATATATACTTAATTATACTTACATCAGGATTTTTGAAACGTTCGTCTTGTGGTAGCTCTCGTGTGGCGACCAGTTGTTTATAGTATTCTACCGACAATTTGGGTGTTCTTGGACGGTCTGGGTCGTTGATATCAACATAGTATAAACCAAAGCGTTCACTGATAAAAAAAAAAAAATTAATGTAAAAACAAAAATTACTTGATTAATTTAAATGAATCTGTGCAATCCTCCGTCCTAAGCTGCCACTGCATAAATTTAGCTGTGTTATTGCTAATAATTTTATTTATCTTTTAACGGCATTGAGATGTATGACAGTTGAGGCGATGGTTCTGAATTCTTGCGAATTAAAAAAAAAATCCTAACATTTTCGTTTTGCCGATCTCGGTAATGATATACATAGAAATTGAGGTAACTTTCAACTTAAGTAATAATTTTAATTATTGAAACAAAGTTGAATAAAATTTAAACATATTTTTTTATAAGTTATAGTTTATAATTATTATACGTAAGAAGACGCCAATAACGAAACTTACGAAAATCCAGCGCGCCATTCGAAGTTATCCATAAGCGTCCATAAAGTGTAACCAAGAACTTTAACTTCGTCGTCGTAAATAACGTTCAATATTTCGGACAGGTAGTCCTGTAAAGAAATATTCAAAAAATTATAACATAATTAAATACCTTTTTAGTATACATTTTTATAACTACACTACACACATTTTTTTAAGATTTACGACGCTTTTATCTGTCTGTCTCTTGATTTTTATCAAGTTACAATGTTTTTTTGGGTAGGTACACTTACATTACTGCGAAGCAGAAAGAAATTATGAGTCGCTTTGTACTAAATTTTACTATTGAGATATTTATCAAAATAAAACTTACGTTCAAGTATTGAATTCTGTTGTAATCTTGTAAATCGCCGCGGTCAGAGCATCCGTTTTCAGTGATGTAAATCGGGGGATCATTATAGGAACTCTTGCACCAACGCAATAAATTTGCGAAACCAGTAGGAACCACCTGAAAGGTTATTATTATATATGGAATGAAATATGTGCAGATTTAAAAATTTAAATATATGAATTATTTAAAATATGTAGATATATATATTTGTGAAAAATGAGCTTGATGGGCTATCAATTAATAAAAATAAATGTTAAGATACGACTTTAATAATTAGATTGTGGAGATAAAAATAATGATAATTACTCTGAGCCACTCCGAAGCCGAGTCACCGCCAACTTTTAAGGAAGTAACAGCTCCAATATCTTTCAACCATGATGGCGACTTTGCATTAGGGTCAACACCAGGTCCTGTGATTAAGTGTGTAGTGTAGTGATTTATACCGAGGAAATCTGATGTTCCCTTAATTCTTTCAATCCAGTAGTCGTCAAATTGTTCCAAACGAGACTTAGGAAGACCCTCTGCTTGGCTTTGACGTGCAACATTCTCAATCATGACTGCGGGATAACCACCTTCTTCAGTGAAAACTGGATGCGCAAACCATCCAAACTAAAAGTAGTAAAAATTTGTTACATGAGAAAACTTTCTGATTTATAGAAAATCTGAAATATTAAAAAATGTTTTTTTTTTAATGTAAAAACAAAATATACTTTAAATTGATTGGCAACTTCGGCTAGGGCAACTTGCTCTGAATTTTCAGGATCACTTGGCTCATACCAGATAGAATTAATAGAAATCATTATTCTTCCGTTTTGTACGGGTCTATAGGTTTCATTATACAGGTGATAAGATTCAGCGTGAGCCTTTAGTAGTGTGTTACTGCATAGATAGTTTCCAACACCATGACTTTCTATAGCAGGTGCTTTTTTGTCATCACCGTATGCATCTTCGCAAATTTCATAAGGCTCGTTGAAGGTGATCCAAGATTTAATTTTGTCTCCGAATTCTCTAAAGCATAAGTCGGAATAATCACGGAAGTAATCAATCATTTTTGGATTGGCCCAACCACCCAGGTCTTGAAGAGTTTGCGGCAAGTCCCAATGGAATAAGGTTACCTGTACAAAACAAAAATGTACTATTCTAAATAAAGCTTACGTTGAAAAAAAAACGTTACATTAAAGTAAAATTAACTATTATTTTATAATAATAAAAACAATTACTATACTATTTGAATGTTAGTAAATTTAATCCAGTAAGTATTCTAACAACAATAATTTAAATAATTCTTATGAAGCGCGACGACAATGGACAAACGGTTGGACGGTTTGAACGGTAGTAGGTACGGTAGCTTCAAGAGAGACTGGCTCAAGCTCTACTATGTTTTTTTGTATAATTATGCTTTATAATTATACGAGATTTCTTAAATAAATTTATCACAAAAGACATTTGAGAGTTACCAAAGGTTCAATATTTTTCTCAGCTAAAGCATCAAGAAGAGCGTGGTAGTAACGGATGCCATCGGGGTTTACGTAATCAACGCGACCCGTAGGCAAAATTCTAGCCCATGACAAAGAAAATCTGAAAGACATAAAACAATAAATAAAAAAAATTAAAATAAGCGTTAAATTCAATATGATATTCCTATTATAACCTGTAAAAGTCAACACCAAGGTACCCTAGTTCATCTACGTCTTCTTGATATCTGTTGTAAGAGTCGCAAGCGACGTCGCCGTTGGTCCCATCTGCAATCATCCATGGTCGTGTGTGCGTCAGGCGATCCCAAACGTTTTCGGATTTACCTTTACAATATCAATATTAAATTAAACATTGCTTTTTCGTTTTTGTACGATGTAATAAGCATGTATCAAGGTAGGTAGTAAAACCTAGCGTTGTCACTCCATTCTCCATTTTCCTTCCTATTTTCAAAATATTGAGTGTTATGTTATATAACACTCGCGCTTTCTCTTGTTACCAGAGCGAGAAAATAAAAATATGTCAGTCGCAGGAAATCAATAAAAATTATACATCTACTTTAAATATATTAGTAACTCTATATAAAATTCTTGGAAATCTCTTCTCCAGATTTAACAGGGCTAATAAAAGGCCGTGAACTACTTGTTACGTGAATAATCATAAAAAATTAAATAGTATATTATTACGTAGAACGTCAATTAATTTAATAATTCTGTAATATTATATTGCAAAATAAATCCCGTAACTACTGTATGAAAATAGCAAACGTATGTGTGATTTGTTTGTTTCTAAAGGCTTAAGCTAAAGTTATCGATGTGTCAGTAGATATGATATGGATCAAATAGGCACTTCGTGGGTGTTTTATGTGCGACACTGATAAACATAATATGATTGACAAGAATAATGATAAATATAATCTTTTAGAAGAATGATAAGATTTTATGGAAGGATTTTATGGAAGGTGAAGGAAGAGTCAAACGTTAATATTTACAAATGACTACTTGTAGTGTAGGTACAAATAATGTTTCTTACCGCTGACATTCCATGCTCCCTCAATCTGATGAGCTGCTGTGGCAACACCAAATGTAAATCCTTCAGGAAATTTTGTGTAGTGCGCCAGCGTCCTTGAATTTTATTATACTTTAAATAGAGACATTTATACATACAGAACAAATGCAGTTACGTTCCATTTCAATTATTTTAATATTTTCAACTACGGATCAACGGTGATCTATGGATAGAGGACCCCAGGAAACCTATCTGTTTTACTTCCATGTATGTTCAGTGAATTTCAGTGGCTCAGTAGATATTAGGGATTTTGTGATTTTTTTAAAAAAACCGATTTCTTCAAGAAAATTTTTGAAGTTGAGTCTGCGCTGGTGAATTTGTTCCTCAATATAGCTCAAGAAAAAGTTTTTTAAATTTAGTTTTATAATTTTTTTTTATTCTGATTTTTATTATGATATTTATTCCACGATTTATAGAACGATACATGATACAAACGACCTATTGTTGTGCTATATTGGGGAAAAAATTACGAGCGCAGACTCAACAGTCCGGCAGTATTTACCAATATTCAAAAATTCGATTTTTTCTATAGTCTTCTTTTCTTCTTTCTTTCTCATCATCTTTTAAGGTTAGTGCTATATTAATTAGTTCAACTTGCCCTGAGGTTAGTAGGTACGGACACACAGAAAAACAGACATACACATATTTTTAAATTGCTTATTTGTTTTTTGGTATCGTATAAATAACTAACTATATGCATTTGAAAAAATACTATTGTGTTGAAATCAAAGACAGACCTTTCTAAAAAAACTAAACTAAACTGTTCCTTATTGAATCGAGAAATCAGTTAGCGAGCTGACATAACTTAACGCTATCAGCTGAGCTGATAGCGTTAACAAACGCACATGCAAAACGACAAACAGTCATAAAGATAAATAAAAATTAAAATAATTATTTTGGGGTGTACATTGATAAATGCGCTCAACAATCGTTTTTTGGATAAATCTTCTATAAGCAGAAACCAATCAGTTACAATTTGTTTTTAATGACTCCAGGTTATCCTGGATAGCTTAAAAAAATTAGTACTTCGTGCAAGATTAACTTTGTGGCTGATGTACTACTTATTAGTAATAATAATGGCTGTATTTAAATATGTAATGTTAGTATGTATCTACATTCATTTAAGTTTGGTAGTGTAGAATTATAGATAAATATTGTTATTAATTTGCTCTAATTGATTACCTATAGTCGATTCAGAAATTAAAATTTGTTCTTAATATTATCAGAATAGTCAATTTACTATGTCTATCTTAAATTTTTATAATTTTAAAACAGTAAGAAAACTACTGGTAGGTATTAAATTAGTTATTAAAAAAACTTTACTTCAGAAAATAAAATATTAAATACAAATTGAATTTTTAAAATTTATGTATCTATTTCTCTTTCGAAGTTCTTCTTCTCTAGTTGAGATAACACTATAGAGAAAAAGTTTAAAATATAGAAATAATTTGAATAGATTTTCTATGTTATAGGAAAATATATGTTTAATAAATTTGACTATATTTCCTTTAGTAACATAGAAAATCTATTCAAATGTTAAAAGAATGAAATAATATACAGAAACAGATGTGGACACTGGACTTATTAACTTGGTGAAAAAATAAGTTTTACAAATAAGTATAATATTATGAATTATTATTTATTTTGTAGCCTCTACAAGTCTGCACATTGTTGAGAAGCTCACAGGAAAAGATTTTTTTTTGTTATTCTGTAATTACTTAAATAATTTTTTGACTAGGAGTAACTTTTTATATTAGCTAAAATACAATTTTACGATATTCAGACAAAGTCAGGATGCAGGAAGGAAGGATAATAAGCAATTAAGTTTTAAATGGCGGGGACGTCAATAATGGCTGTAATAACTTTTGTATTTAAAGGAGTGTTCATTGATTTTGGAGTGCGGAGTTGACGAAACGCGCGCTTGAAAACGAAATGACGTGTAGAATAAACAAACAGTACTTACGAATGGGTAAGAGCTAAGAGGGCAATAACAATAATTGTTGTCGCCATTGTGCCGTGTAGCGATGACGACTTGCTTCGCTCTACTGCTGATTTGGCGTGGTTCTTTTATTTTGAGGCTTGTGCTTCCCGTTATTCGATAATCTTGAGTGGTTACCTACAGGTGTCAACTTTAAGAGAAGATAAACACATAAAAATATTTATAGGTTTATATTTACTCTTATCTATCACAAGAAAACAATGCCTGTTCAGTTAGCGTAAGTATTATTATCAGGTATACCTACTATGAACATACTTAAAAAAATTGAATATTCATTCAAATTATGATACTAATGTTTGTATTTCAGAAAAACGTTAGCTTATATTTCTGTATATTAGGCACGATGAGTTTCACCTTCACTTAATGATAAGTATGTAATTGGTTTTTTAACATCTCTATCTTTTTAATGTCATATAATTAACAATTACATAGAGTTACCTACATCAAATAATAAAAAGAAAATAACAAACATTTAAAATATAAAAGTGTAATACGACAAAATTGTGTTCATTATTCTACACTAATCTTAGCAACTTCTATTTAAAAAAAGTAAAAATAGTTAAAGTACAGACAGATTTTCTACTGTTTCATAGAGTTCCTAGTATAGATTGGTATACGAACACAAAACATATAAATAATGTTGTTATTTTGTTAAATGTACTTTTTTATCAAATTTGATGGTGTTCTTGAATTACGAACTGATAAAATAACCATTTGTAAAAAATCTAAAATAAAATCACCTTCACGCTATATCCCGCACACAGAAGAGTAGGCATAGGGATCCTAGTGTTAAGACACTCCGTTCTCCACTTTCCGCCAAGTTCCGGAGGTATTGGCGTGTTGAGTGGCGGAACTCAACGCCGCGCTTTGCCTCGACGCCAGAGCGAAGAAATGAAAATATAAATGTAAATAAATATTTTATTTGCTCGAGTGGAGATCGAACCCACAACCAGTCGACTTTAGTCACATTTTGTGTCCCTACGTCACGACTGGCCTCAACAATCTTGTAGAGCAGGAAAATCAAGAAATTAAATTGAAAAAACAACTTTTTTGTACCTACACGCTGTATCTCGCATATGCACAGTAGGGTAGGCAGAAGGAAGTGTGAAGACTTTCTGTTCCCAGTAAGACACTTCTGTTCCTTATTTTCCGCCGAATTCTGGATGCACTAGGTTTTGAGTGGCAAAACTCAACGCCACTTCGTTACCAGAGCGAGGAAAGGAAAATTTTAAATATTATTTCCTAGAGTGGGAATCGAACCCACAACCAGTCGCACGTGTGTGCCCCTGCGCCACGACTGACCTAAAAAATAACTTAATTATTTATTATTAACTTATAATGAAAATGTAATTAGAAATTTGACTTCTATTGTGTCTAATATCGTTCATATCACTTTAAGTAATGGGTGTGGGTAAAATGTCGACAAACCAAAATATGGTTACATATACAATTAAATCATTTTAATTGCACATAGTTATCCGTTATTGCAGTGGCAAGTAATAGACGATGATATCTTAAGCTCTAGTACAGAACGGCTGATAAGACGTGATCGCACTGAAGTTAGCTGATGATGGCTGTATTGATTTGATTGTAGAATTTTTTTAAAATTTTTGTTACTGTCTATCCGAGTGCACAATGCGCAAAAGTTCAGAAAGCCTAACTTCAAGGCAGTCACAAGTTTTTAACCGTACTGTGTAACTGTTATTAAAAGAAAATCTGTGTATTTACGAATCATCAAGTAATCCCTGCATGACGCAAAGATAATCTACGGAGGTAGCCAGCGAATGAGTTAGTAGAATGCCACGGGTGAGTACTTCTCGAACCTTCCACATGTTGGTTGGCTTGCTGGGTTGGAATGCAAAGGAGAGCATGCGCTGGAATACGCCACGTGGTAAGAACCGCCAAGGCTCGTTGAGCCACCAACTGTAAAAATTTGAAGTAGCGTTAGAGGATTTTTCAGAATGCTCAACAAAATCTATAAATAATTCAGTATTTCTGCTTATTTCGGGATATTAGCTTTTGCGAGAAGCCACATGGAATGTAATGTATGTATGTAATTCAGATATTCAGGATGAGCAGAGTAAATCATCGTTTTACACATCATTTTCCGTGTCCACCTGAATAAGAGACGAAAATGTCGAGTTTCATGGCCCAATTTCAGAATTGTTACTAAAATTAGGAAAAATGGAGATAGTTCATACATATTTAAAAAAAAAAAATAATTGGTTTAAAAAATAGCTAATATTTATAATTCAAACTAGACATTCCTATCATTCTTAATTCATATAAAATTTATATATAACTATTAGAATAAAATATTTTTTCTTTTCTGGCTAACGGTGAGACATACGGGCAGTTTGATGAATAAACTGATGCAGGTGATAAAATAAGGCATTTTCAAGTAATTGTTCCCGCAATAGCACGATTCGAAGTTATAGCGATTTACAGATATAGACCAATATTTTTTTAATGATATATTTACACAATAAAATACTTAAAATAATTTATTTATAGTGTTTTATCACCGACTATTTGTATTTTTGTAGACTGTGATAAATAATAATAATAATAATACTATTTATTGCACATATAAAATTTACATTAGAGACTTACATAAAAAAAGAATTATATACACATATCTCGAATTTAAATTAACATGTGCAATGGCGGCCTTATCACTACAAGTGATCTCTTACAAGCAACCATTAAAAGTGCAGGAAGTATGTAAGGAAATACAGTACGGCGCAAAAGTATTACTTAAGTAAAAAAAATAATAATAATCATACACAACAATGCATACATACGTAAAAATAAATACATACATATTACCTATACATTACTGTACCTATTGAGCATTTAATTATGTATTTTAAAAACACCCTCACTTTACCCTTTTCAATTTATACCTAATAAAAATTTTAGCTTAGCTAATAATAATTTAAAAGAAATAACGTAATAAACCTCCAATTTTATGAAAGTGACTTACACCAGACGACACAAAAACAAAAATAAACAGTTGATAAGCACGCACAATAAGTTTACTGCAGTATTTTAATTGGCAAATATAGGATTTTAAAAAAAATGCCAATATCTCAACAACCCTTAAAATACGGACCGTATATGGAAAAAAAAATACATTCTCCTCACCTACGAGTATATTGGTTTCTCTGTGGACTTGCCAAGCAGCCAGTCACTCGGTATATTGGAGTTATGTTGGCTTGTTTCTCAATAGCAGATGTGTATTCTTACTGAATGTTTATTTTATAACAAACTACTGTTTCAATTTTTATTGTTAAGGATTATCGTTAGCAATGTATAAATTTGGAAGAGAGAGAGACGAGACCAATAAGTCGCTTGAAAGACGTTTTAGTAAAACTGAGAAATACACTAGAGAGACAAATAAATGAAAAAGTTTGGGGGGAGGCCCTCACCCTCTCATGAAAGGGGTTCTTGTATGTCTGTATGAAAGAAAAAAAACATATTAAGTTTAATATGTTTTTTTTAATATAATGAATGAAATAAACTAGTCTATTTTAGTAATGAACCAAAATGAATTACTTATGGATAAGATAAGAATGCGATAAATATATGCTTTTAAATTGTAAGATATAAAAGGTTTTATTTTACTTATATATACCAGATTATTTTTTTAGTTAAATAAAATCTATGTATAAAAATATACCTTAAAAAGAGGCTTTCATATATGAAGTAAGTAACCGCTACGACGAAGAAAGGGTAAAGTAACGGCAGCGTGGCGATAAGACTTAGGAGTAAGGTTCCAATAATTTTGAGAAAGGTAGGAAATGGTGCTCCATAGCGCCACAAAGAGTAAACATCTTTGCCAAATTCAACAATTAGTAATCGTGCACGTCCCAATCTATTTGCTGCTCGGAACTGTAAAGAATTAAACTAATTATAAACTGGTTTGTATAAAAATAATTCATAGATACTCTATTCTTTACTTTTCAAGTTGCGAGTGGCGAAACTCAATGTGGTTACGGCTCACCAGAGCGGTTTTTTGTCTATTTTTAAAGGAAACGGATATTTCGACAGTCCATATACCCTATTCATTTTGGCATTAGACAAAGTGTAAACAAATAAATACTGTTTCTTAAACTTTTATGTAACTTTTTAATTTCTATTTAATTTGGTCTATGTTTGCTCATGTTTTCAAATATAAAAAAAACGTATAACAAAAACAAAATATCCAGAAAACAACTTTATATTTAACAATACAAAAAACTTAATAAAAACCACGGAACATAGTAACAACGGAATCATAACAGTACTGCCTTATGTTCAGGTTAACTCATAATAAAAATGGTGGATATAAATAATCTAACTGATGACTAAACGTCTTAAAATTGTGAACAAGTTGGCTTTTGGGTGTTTTTATATGTCAAGTATTTAAAAATTAAGAAAATAACTTATCGTATTTATGATTGCGTAAAATGAGAGAATGAAAATATTTTTAAATTTGTAATTAAATTTTTACAATGTTCCTGGCTTTAAATGTGAAAATAATTTTTTATTTTTGCTTATTATATTCGTTTCTTTTTATTTCAGATTATATTTGAAAATATAATTATAATTATTTCATCATCGATGAAATCGATAAAATTAAATCATAATAATTATTAAATAATAAGTTCCATAAACATCGTTCAATGATATTATTTACATCTATACAACCATATCTTTTTACTTAATATACTATATGAAACGTAATAAATCGCGATCTATAAAATAACCTTTTTTTAATTTGTTTACTTTTTATCTTATGCCGTCGTGAATAGGGTACAAGTAAATTATCGAAAGGGAAAAATTGCAAGTATCTTTTATTGCGGTTTGGAACTACTGACAAGGATAGTTTTCGATTACAAATACGTTTAAAAAACGTGTAACGTTTAAATAAGATTTTTTAATTTTTTTTTTAAATAATTAAAACTACACTTCTTAGTAGTTTAAATGAGCGATAAAACATCTCCACTTTCGATACTTTACCTAGGGACCATTGATTTATTCATTTCAAATCTTTTCGTTCATATAACATATTGTTTAGAAATATTAGTAAAAATTTATATTTATATTTTATTGTCAAAAAGAGGACTCACTTCAAGCATGAAGGCTTTGTTACTGTGTTTGTAAGGTTTCATTGATAAATTTACTCCATATAGTCCGATGATGATATTTATTTATTTTACTATCATTTTCCAACAAGTTCTTTTTAAGAAAAACATTTTTATTATTTCCACATTTTTGACAATATACAAAATTGACAACAGTAACAAAATAATCACACCAACTCAAAATTAGACAGTTAAATGAAATGTTTATTAATAGATTTTTCGTGAAAGAAATTTAAAAACTATACCCGTAAATTATTAGATTTTCGTAAAATACTAGCGGACCCGCGTGGCGTCCGCTTGAAGTAGATGAACATTCATTAAATATATATATGATAGTATTTTAATTTTTCGAAGAAAGTATAAGCCTAAATGTACAAAATGAGCCGAAAAAGAATAATAAGTAATATATTAGAAAAAAACACCTGAGTAATTAAAATTAACAAATAAAATGCATAAAAGTAAAAAAAATCCTCTATCCATTTCAGTCAAAAATACTTAATGTACAGACAGAATATTTTTACTATTTCATTATATGTATAGATACTACTACTACCTTCACGCTTTATCCCTAGCGGGGTAGTCAGAGAGAACGGAG
>DWAO01005580.1:0-11641 GCA_018230605.1 Heliconius congener
TGACTCTACCACACGTACTTTAGTCGCCTCTTACGACACCACCAGTACCAGGATTCAACGCCGGGATCACACGGCATGTAATAAATTAATAATGTAAAGTGTGATTTTATTCACTAAAGTAAGAAGCATGGAATAAGCAAACACTCAATGGATATAGTGTCATAGTTGTAAGCATGTATAAAATTGCTTGCTTATGCTGTCCACCGTTTAGGTGATCTGTTGAATGGAGACGTTCCTGGGTGTCAGATCAGGTCATGCTTATCATATTCATGCATTGTCATCAGAACTGAACATGTGTGCCGAATTTCAATTCCATAGAATAAGAGAAATATAGCTTGCACGATTTGACCTAAACAAACTTACTATCTTTCATATATTGCAAGTTAAAAAATGGAGGAAAGTCATAGAGTCAACACAAACCGTACAAAGTAAAGGATATAATATTGTGGTTAGTTCACGAGTAATGGTTTCGCTAACAAGACTGTGTAGTTTCAAACCACTATCTTCATACATTTCTCGGCTGACAGATAGAATCCAGTGAGACTTTGCTTCTCTTTATACTTCCTGCTCAAACGAGACATAACACCACATATTTCGTAGCTACATCGCGGATATATCTATTAATATTTTCAAATTGTCTTTAAAAATTCACTAGTTGGCTTTAAAATAGCTTTATTTAATAAAAATTCTAATAGTATACTTTTCTATTGTACAGTTGTTATTCATTTTTTAGCTTCACGCTGTATCCCTCACGTGTAGGCAGAGGGAACCTAAAAACCTATTGTTATGGCACTTTTTTCTCATTAAGACAGGGATCAGATCTTCCCTACTATCCAGAGCAAAGAAATGGAAATATAAATTTAAATAAATATTTCATTTCCTCGAGTGGGGATCGAACCCACAACCAGACGATTTTCTAGTCACACTTGCCATGACACATGACTAGACACAAGACCAGGTCTTAATTGGCCTGATTTATTTTTTTAACAATGTTAAAAGAAAACAGAGTTAGTATAGTTAGTATTAGAATATTATATAGTATTAGAATATTTAAATGTGCTGAAAGTGCTTTCGTTGTATAAGGATATTAATTAGATTTTAATTAAAATAAAAGGTAAAACTTTAATTATAGGTTCTATAGACGTTGTTTTATACTATTATCATCAATCTGTAAAGCAAAAATCAATCTATAAAGTTATCTGGTTGGTTGGATGGTTTGTGAATGAATGGGGTATAGATTGTGAAGATATTCAGGAACTTTCTAGCAAAAAAAAAATATCTAGTTATTTTTAGGAGAACCCAAGGCTACTCCGTTCTCTTTCCGCTCAATATACAAGATAACATATGTGTTAAGTGGCGGATAATTTTATGAGGAGGCCATCGTGACGCAGAGTTTAACCGTACACTATGCTTGTGGATTCATTTCCCAGTCGTAGAAACACCTGCTTTGGTAAGACAAAGTGCAGCGCTGGTGACATCACTCAAAGGAGTGTCATAAGTTCTTAACAACAGGTTATCATTTTCTTGCTATACGCGAGAGATACTTGAGACGTATAAAATCGATGTTAAATTTGACAATTAATTATCGTTGATTTAAAATCAAAATATATTTACAAAACTGAAGCACAAATAACGAGGGTACTGAAAAATAGAAAAAACAGCTTTCACTCGACGACAGTTCTCAGCAGAGCTGTAGTCTGAGCCAGCGGTGGTAGCTTCATGGTTATTCAATAATTCAAAAATATCTGTGAAACTCGATTTGTATTCAAATCGAATTTGACAAGCACTTTCTATACTTAAATATTTTGAATTTAAATTTAAGTTACACCTACACTTAATTAACATTTTATTAAAAACCTCTTAAAAAACACCATTAGAGAGATTAATACTTATATGTATTCTATACTATACGTAAGTCGTCAGATAATCACAAATGCATCTTCTATATTTGGGTGAACAAAATATGAAAGTTTATATTATTATGAAAATCATGCTAAGCATATAGAATGAGGAGGTCAAAGTGCACGTCTCGGGTGCTTGCCAAGCTACTACTGTACGTAATTCTTTAGACAAATTTTTGGAGGATGTTAAGTTGTTAACAAACGACCGCCCCGAGCTCGTTTCGAATTCACATTTAGGTCAGTTCTTAATTTCTTTAAATACAAAATGAGCTCACGATTTTTGTTTATTTTACTTAAATTTTTTGTAAATGTAAATAAGAAATATGTTCACAGCTTAAATATGAAATTGCCGCTTAAATTAAAACTAGGTAATCTTATTGTACTGTAGGAAAATAATTTCTTATGTAAATAATATGCCTACTTTTTAAATCATTATTTATTTTACGTATGTCATTATCGCTATATTCGCGTATCTATATTATTATTACATTAAAAATGATATTTTCCGTCATGTACAATTGAAAATTGTTGAAATTAACCAAAAACAAAAACGTTAAATCTTCACTTTTGGAAATATACAAATACGAGCAATATCATGAGCAAGGGTCATTCTTCGAAAAATATTTAACACCTAACCACGATCACCGATATTTGAAAGACTCCAGCATCCAATATCGGAGGTTGGATGACACTGTCATTGTGAAGTACGGGAGTTGGGGAATAAGTAGACTATTGAGTAGACCCGAGAGGAAATTTCCTGCTTACGGCCGTGCTGGAGCACGCTTTGTATTCTGTATTATCAAAATGTATAAAGACGTGTTAATGTTCTATTTAAACTTCTATGTATATTTTATATGGAGTATGTTATATGAATATTTGAAGTTATTTCGTTGATTAATTTTTACACATTTAAGTATAAAATAATAAAAATATCTAAATTTTGTTGGACTCAAAAACTAGTAAATAGATTTTTTTTGGAAATAATCACCTCAATAAAATATAAATAAATAACTTATTCCATCTGGTCCTTTATTTACTTTTAATATTAAGAAACTATTTAAGTTTCACATTATTCCTAGCTAAAGAGAATGGAGCACCACACGCTACGGTCTCTGCATACCTCTTTCGCCTCGTCCACTGTCATCTAGCTTTTCATACTTGCCTTCTTCAGTCCTGCCTCCAGTACCATCGACACTATTCTCGTAAATTAACCAAGGTCTTCTCCGGTCTTTATCTATTATATAAAGGAAAAATATAATTAAATAAGTCAAATATTTTTACATAAAACCAAATATTTTTTTACTTAATATTGTTAAAAAGCTGATAAATAAAACAGTTAATGATGCTATTATAGCATTATAATTTTTATAGCGAAATAAATTTTATTTTAATTAGTTTTTTTTATAACATGACTATTTATATATATTTACAAGCAGTATGTGTTTGTCCTGTACTCGTAGTTTAGAACAATAGCCTCGAAAACGTCATATCGTTAACTTAAAAGAAAATCAATCTCCGCAAGACGTTCATTGTTACTTTTAACCTCGAAGCTTTATTTTAGTATTCTCAAAGAAAAGTAAACTTTCAAGTGATTCTTGTGTCACACTTTAGTTTGTTGTTGTCACAACGACACTCGACGGAGCTTTCTGTATTACTCCAAAGTTTTGATTTTTTAAAGTATCTTTTTTTAAAATGCTAACTATTATTAGAAGATATAATCAAAAAAAATCAGCTTCACGCTGTATCCCGCACACAGCAGAGTAGCAGAGGGAACTTAGTGCTAAGAGACTCTGTTCCCCAGTTTCTGCCGGATTCTGGAGGCATTGCGTGGTGAGTGGCAGAAAGCGCGGCGTTGAGTATGCCGCGTTTTTACCTCGACACCAGAGCAAAGAAATATACATTGTAAGTAAATATTTCATATTCTCGGGGATCGAACCCACAACCTGTCGGATTTACCCTCACACTTTGTGGCGTGACAAGATATAATAATACATTTATATTAGATTTCTTCATTTTTTTTCGTAATGTGACAGGTAGCGTCCATTTCCTACCTGAGTTCCACCATAATTCAATAAATACTAATAATGTACTAAGTTAAATTTTTCTTAATATTTCAACGTAAAATTAAGTTCCTTGACATTAAGTTTCAATCATTATTTTCATATGAAAGCTTCCAATATATTCAACAACATTATTTTATTACTGATACTAACTGCAAGTTAGGTTCTTGGTTCAATTCCATCACAAATAAATATTTGATAATCAATTGTTGTCTAATAATATCGTATTTTTTTTCTAAATCGATTTGGTGATCGAGTTTGATATTTATTGAATGTGTATGATATTTATTTGAAGTTGTTATTATAATTAGTTATAAAGAATACATTATGACATGTTTACGTTATTTTAAATTGTCTTATTTCCTGAAATTTGTTTACATGATAATTTTTGTGTATTAAAATAAAATATATAAACATATATACTTTTTAAAAATCTTAAAATTCAATTTATTATTGCATTTATTTAGCGGGATTTGAATTGCCTCTATAAGAAGTATCATTTATGAATTTCGACGTAACCCGATGATAACGTATGGCTTAGCGCTTGGACGGTTTCCTAGAGGCGTGGGTTCAACATCCGCTACTTTCAAATTTTAATGTATTCTAAAAAGTATTTTCATATACTAAGTGTGGAACAACACTTTAACATTGTTAAAAATATATTAACAATTACTTAGTTTACCGAATAATTTCTCTTGTTTTCTAAAGTGCAATATATTTTGTAATTGCATTACATTCTCAAATCAATAAAAATACTAAAATATGATAAGATTCAACTGAAGATTTGTGGACCTCACAAAGTTTCCCGACGAGATTCCATTAGGATTTTTATTTATTGGGACCCTCTTTAGGTACTTTATCAAGAGTGTAGGTTTATGTCGGAACAAATAGATGTGAGAAGAGGTGATATATTTCAATGAAATGAATGGACTACGTTTCTGATTCAGTGGAAATTATTTACGACTGTTCTTTCTTTAATGGCGTATGATATATTGTTAATTGGGTTTTTTGTAAAGATATTTTTATATTTCTTATATAGTTTGAAACGTATTCAGTTCTAAAATCGGTTAAAAAGAGAAGAATATTAGCAGCAATATTATTTTGTATATTTTTCCTGTGTCAAAAACAGAACTACAATTTATCATTTATCTTGTTGTCGGAAAATAATAAAAAAGGTGGTCGTGGCGCAGGGGCACAAGCGTGTGACTGTAACGCGGCGTGACAAGTTGTGGGTTCGATTCCCACCAGAGGAAATGAAATATTTAATATTATTATTTCTTCGTTCTGGTATCGAGACAAAGCGCAGCGCTAAATTTCGCCATTAAACACGAATTGCCTCTAAAATTCAGAGGAATGTGGAGACTTGCAAAATAGTTTTCAAAATAACATGACTGGCACTATAAATAAAACTACAAAATAAATAAATCTCGCTGTACCCTCTCGCTGTAGGGGAATCTAGCGATAAGACACGCTGTTTCCTACATTCAGTTGAATTATCGAAACATTGGTATTGAATTGAGGAAATCAAATTAATTTATTCTTCTACCCCATATCCGCTGTTTACATTCAGACTCCATGCCACTGCGCCACTACGGCCTATATTCAACATATACATTTTTAGAACCTCGATACAAAATATAAAAAAATATACGTTCAATTTTGAATTCTTCCTACAGCAGAAGCATAATTTGTAATAAACTTTTATATGGAGCTTTTTTACGTTCTAAAAAAAAGAAGTATTTGGTTTTGAACAACAACATAACTACTATGAAAATGTAACATATAAACATGTATGAAATTCATGCATTGTTTTAAATATCCTTTTGTTCTTAGAGTAGCAAATTGCTACAGTACTTATATTGTGACGTTATTATTTTTCACTACCTTATTTAGCGTTTATTTGCGCGGGCAAAGGGAACCGAGTGTTAAGACACTCCGTTCCTACTCTCCGCTGATTTTTTTGGGGCATTGTATATTGATTAGGCGAAACTCAAACCACAACTGTCGCATTGACAATTACAACCCCTGAGCCGTTGCTCCACGACAATCAAAATGATTGTGATGATTTTTAGTACCTGACCTTAGAAATTGCGTTTTACTATATATTATAAATTAGTAAAAAGTTAAAGTTTTCTACTTAAGCAGAATTTAATTATATTGTTGGCAATTATGTTATTCTATCTTGTGTAGCAATTTTTAACTAAAAATTGAAAAATATCTCTTGTTTTAATTAAATGTACAATATTTCCAATCGGTTACAATAAAAGTAAGCGAGACTTGATAAAACATTTTAGTGTAACTACTAGCAAGATGTTTTAAATACATTTTGAAATCGAACAACCTACAAAGTTGAAGGAAGTAGAGTGTTAATTAATTCTTTTGAGTGAATAAAATCCTGAAGTGCTGAAACTTTAAATCTAGAAATGTCGGAGGCACTAATAGGCTGCGGCCAACATCTTCTCGGGAAATGATCTGAACAAAACTAATTAACATCCTCTAGAATGTTACTGAGCGCCATACATTTTATATTAAATTGGCTATCAGCGGTGGTATGGTGTAATCAAAAATTTTTTGTTCTCGGTTGTGGGTGCAATCCCCACCCGAGGGAATGAGTTATTATTTCTTAATATTTTCATATATTTCGCTCTGGCACCAAGGCAAGAGCCCGGTGTTGTGTTCCACCATTCAACACGCAATGCCTCTAAAAATTCGGCGGAAAGTGGAGGACGAAGTGTCTTAACACCAGGTTTCCAGGTAACACAAAGTTTTTTCAAATTTATAAATAAAAATATATGTAGGTACATTTACATTAAAATATATGATATTTAGATACAAATAATGCTATAAAGCTGTACACATCTTAAATATAAAGTGTTGCTGAACCTAATCTTGAGATAATGTAATTCTAATTTGTTATGTTAGGGAATGAAAATAATTATTTTCCAAAATAGGGATTGAATTCATAACCACCGTTGACAGTCAATCGCTTCCACAAGGGTAGGGTGCTAATACAATTTTAGTTCAGTTATAAATTTTTATTCTTACTCATTGGGATATTTATTTTAAAAAAAAACTAAAAGAATATTTAAGTGAATAGTTTTTTTACTCTGTCTGTAGCTTTTGTTATGTAATAATACATATCTTTTCATTTCATTAAAATATTCATTATATAATAATAATAATCAACTTCACGCTGTATCCGGCATGTAGCAGGGTAGGCAGAGGGAACGTAGTGTTAAGACATTCCGTTCCTCATTTTCTGCCGAATACTGAAGGCATTGCGTGTTGAGTGGCAGAACTCAATGACGCGCTTTACCTCGACACCAAAGCGGGGAAATGGAAATATAAATTTAAGTAAATATTTCATCTCCTCGAGTGGGAATCGAACCCACAACCACTCGGTCTTACTTATTTGTGCCACTGCGCCACGACTGGCCTCACGACTGAACATTATATAGACACTTTATATTTATATACCTTCTTAAAAGGCTCCAGTCACTTCTTTAAGTTGCGAACTTGTTGATTTTTAAGAGGTCAGTAAATAGTCAGTAAATATTTTTTGAATTTCGAAATAAAATTAACATCTCATCTTAAAAGTCAAACAATTTTACTTATAACAGGACTGTAAAAGTTCTTAACGTTGTAACAGTATTCGAAAGTTCTATCTTGATAATAGAGCCTACCCTTCCATAAAATATTCATTTATATAATTTACTTTAAAGGTGCCATTTCATAAATAACTTGATAAAAAGTGGATACTTTATTATTTAATTTAAGCTAAAATTCGTGAAGGCACGAGTTGTTGCGAAAAAAGTTTTTGAGACAATCAAACGGACAAACGGATGAATGAAGTATTTCGATTTTTTTCTATTGAAAACAAAATTGAGCTTACTTTTAGTAAACATAGTCGAGGGCAGAGAGTATATACGGTATATTTAGACAACATTATATAAATATATCATAGTCTAAGGTTAGAAAAGCTAGTGTTCGATATCGTTAACACAAGATATCTAACAGCAATATGTCAAGATTTGCTCATGACGCACAATTGCGATTTCCACAACAGAGTGCTGACGGAGGAGGCTATGAATAATAGTAGCTTAAACCTTTGTCGCAAGTCTTCTATAACCTGTACCTTCATATACTTATAAGTTTTATATAACGGCAGTTTTAATTTTTTAACTAAATACGTCGCTATCGGCACTTTTTTTTTGCTTCACGTTGTATTCCGCACACGGCAGAGTAGATAGATGGAATCTAGAGTTAGGACACTTCGTCCCCCATTTTCCGCTGAATTCTAAAGGCATTATATGTTGAGTGGAGGAACTCGATGCCACGCTTTGCCTCGACACCAGAGCGAAGAAATAAAAATGTCATATCCATCTAAAAAAATAAACAATTAATTATAATCTCAAATACATCTGACAACACACACAACTTTATCATTATTCAGAAGTGACAGCTTGTTAACACGATTGTTGTAGATTTAACCATATCCGGTGAAAAGTTTATATTAACAATATTTTTATTTTAAAACTTTAATTTAAAAACATTTTGCTTTCCTCTTTTTAACGCTCAATTTTTTAAAAACAACGAAACGTAAGAAGTAAGAAATGGATTGTTTTAACACTCATTCATTATTAATAATTATTAATTATTAATAATTACATTTATTTACATAAAAATACATGTAAATTTAATATTTATTTCCTAAACATCTTTAGAGTTTCCATTTCCGTATATAAATAAAGTAGATCAGTTCAGTACCAGCACAGAACCATTTACGTGAATACGTGAAAATACTCAGGGGACGTGTGTTAAACTTGGTAATAAGTTTGAGCTTGTAAAGTCAACTTCGAATGTCAAACTTCAGATAATACACGTATTATGTATATGACATTATCAGTACTAATATTATATTATATTTTGGTGAACGTGCTATTCTTTGAAGAATTCATATTAAGGAAATATTTTTGATTCCATGCTCCAGATATATTAATATAATAAAACGTAAAGAACCGTGTAAGTATTACGAAGTTGATGAAAATTTATGAATAATTGGTACGAGCGTTTGGATAGTTTCCAAAAGGTGCGAGTTCAGATCCCGTTACGAAAAATTTTATAAGTTAACACGCGGGTGATGCCACGCATCTTACCTTGTTACACGAGTGAAGAAATGAATATATTAAATATTTTATTCCCTCTAGAGGGAATCAAACCTACAATCGCCGTGTTTGCAGTCGCACGACGCTGATAGATACTTTTATACGTAGTCATTATTGTGATTTCAATAAAGAGTCATCGTATTTTCATAATAAATATAAATACAACAAAAAATAGAGTTATACCGTTTCTCACTTCCGTATTAAAGCTTGTTTATCGAAAAACAGAATTAAAAAATCATGATTGTTTCGTCTCTACGACTTACTATTTAATTTCAAATGACTCCTCCGAGTGCGAATTTAAAAGTTTAAATGGAAAAAGGATAAAACAGACGCAACCGATATATTATAATTTTGTTTATTAATCTTATCTTTTGATCATTTTATCAATGTAATGGGTCTTAGACAATACAAGCGTGTAAATAGATTAGTAATGCTCACATTGTATATTCGAAATGTAATAGTAGACGGTATTGATGACGGTTGAGCTAAGAGTATGTGTGTGCTACGTCTGCGGTAGTTGATAGTAGCAATGTGACGTTAAGTGCTCTTGTAAGATGTTGATATGTACTATGTTCATACACTATCAATAGTAACCGCAATATTTTTTTTAATGTATTATAATTTTATGTGTTGAGTGGCGGAACTTAACACCGCACTTTATTTTCACTTATAACTTAAAATGAATGAATCGAAGACTACATTTTATATTAAAATATTAAAAACAAACTCTCGAACCGTTAAGCCGAATGGCAATATGATTTTTTCAAACAAATTTTCATCTAGAATCCGATGCATGTCGAAACATCGAACATACAAATTAATTGAAAACATAACTTTTGATGTTTTGTTAAGCAAATATTGAGGATTTTTTATTAAATTAAATATATCTGCGTATTTCATGTCAAAAGTGTAAGGATTGTATAGATTTAACTGTATTACTAAATATAGGGTGAAGCCATAGTCGCGTATTGGGAAAGTATATGGCTGTAAATGCGATAGTGTTGGGTCCGATCTCCACGTGGGGAAATTAAGTATTATCATTAACCTACTCTAAAAAGACAGACCGCTGTGTCAAGTTCCAAAGTGTCGAAGATATGGACAGAAAGCGGAGAACTGAGTTTCGCCAGAAAACGTCCGAGAATGTTCTATATTCCACAGTTAAAAAAGGTGTGGAAAAGACGTTTGCTAATACCAAATTACTTATTTTGTAAATAACAATACGCCTTGGGAATGAAATTCCTGTTCCATCTGTTTCAAAGGTATCATTGTCACGAATAATTAAGTGTGAATATGTTATTGATTTGGGCAAAAAGCCGCGCAAAAGTTTCTGGTGCTGGTTCTTTTTAGGCACTAAAACTTTTAAAATCAGCTTCCCGCACACCGCAGAGTAGGTAGGGGAAACCTAGTCTTAAGATATTTTGTTTCTCACTTTCGGCCGATTTTTCTTAAAGCAATTAGTGAGAATGGCGAAACTTAACGCTGGGCGAAACTTAGTGCCAAAGCGAAGAAATGAAAATATTAATAAATAATAAATTATTCCCTCGAATGGGGATCCAACTCAAAATCATCACACCCTTGTGCCTCTGGGCCACGACGGCCTCACTAACTTTTTATTTTGAATAAAATTATTTGACTTTGATATAAAGTTCTCTCTACCTACTCTGTTATATATAAAATACTTGCTGTAATCTATTGCTATTTAAAATATTAATTATAGAGGACATTAAGCTAAATATATTAAAATTAAACTAAATTACTAAACTACATGTAATTACAGGTTATTGTCAATAACCGAGTTTAGCAAACAGTTCAAAATCATCAGTCTGCTACACCAAATTTATATGCAACGATATTTGGGTAATTATCATTAGCTAACCATAGTTAAACATTATTTCACACAAATTTAGATTCCTGTGTTTACATTATACATAGGGGTGGGAGGTCTAACAGCGCAATATCTTAATAGCTTCAAATAAATAAAGATTAATGCAAAGTTATTGTATTAAAATGTAGTTTGCATTGCAGTTAATTGCAATGTAAATAGAAGTAGAATTGAATTTATTTGTCATCTCACACTTTTTTGTTTGGTCAGTAGCCACAAAGTGGCTAATTTGGCTCGACTCTGGCTTACATCGACCGCTCCAAAGCTCCAGTTTTAACAAAACGCCTTTCATTTAGATAAGGATTTTAAAGCCACTTGCCCAAAAATACTTATCGAAAGTTACAATTTTGCGTCTTTATTATCGAATCTAAGTTTCTTATTACATTTCTAACAATCATTTACGATTTACTAATAATAGTTTTTGTATTTCAAACTTTTTTTGTGTATTATTTCTTTGGTTCCATAAAAATAGATACCTAATAATAAAAAAAGAAACAACCAACAACCAAACCAACAACAACAAAGTATTTAACGTAGCTATTATACAAAATAGCTACGTTAAATACTTTGTTGTTGTTGGCCGGTCGTGGCGCAGCGGCACAAAGTGTGACTGTAAACCGACTGGTTGTGGGT
>DWAO01005581.1:0-11641 GCA_018230605.1 Heliconius congener
CTCTTGAGTAAGGAAACTCAACGCCTCATTTTAGATCAGTTTCCACCGCTATATATAAATGAGCGGGAAATAATCAAGCATTCCGCTTAAACGGAATGGACACTATTAAAACAAAATATACTTACATTTCCACCAACGAAAAGTTTTGTATTTTGAAATTACTTCGCTCCGCTCCCTAGAACTGAGCGAGTTGATTTCAACAATTTTCGCTCGAGAAATACAAGTATACGTGTAGCATGTGACTGTAAGCGCCACGGTTTTGAGTTCGATTTCCAGTTGGGAGAATGAAATATTTAATATTTCTATTTATATTAAATATTTACTTAAATTTATATTTCCATTTCTTCGCTCTGGTATCGAGGAAAAGCGCTACGTTGAGTTCTGCCATTCAACACGCAATGCCTCCAAAATTCAGCAGAAAGTGGAGAACGGAGTGTCTTAACACTAGGTTCCCTCTGCCTACCCTGTTGTGTGCGAGATACAGCGTGAAGCTAATTTAATTTATTTATGCTTCATGATAACGAGGCAAAACGCAGCGTTGAGTTCCGCCACTTAACACGCAATGATTTAAGAATTTGGCGAAAAGTGGAGATCGAAAGTATATTTATAAAGAATAAAGTGACTTAACACTAGGTTCCCAGGCTCAGTGCCTTCCCTATTATGTCCGCGATGTAGCGTGATCATAAAAAAAACGGAAAATTTCAGGAAAAAAATAAAATGAGCAAGCTTACGCCTCTCGTAGTCTATGGAACGACTGTATTGCTTCCGAGTAATGAGATTTCCTTGGACGGACAAGATTTTATTCGAATATATATGGCGCGTCTGTAAGACTTGTATGTCCAACTTTAGTCAGATTATTATATATTCATTGAAATTTTTTTTTCAGACCATATAATCAAAAATAACGTCTTACCGCCACGCCATAATATCTCATATGAAATTGTAAATAGTCAACATAACACAACAAAATATATACATAAAATTAAATATTTTTTTAAATATATTTTCTATTTTATTTTATAGGCCGTCGTGACGAAGTAGAACAGTGTATGATTGTATACGTGACAGTTTCAAGTTCGATTTCCATTCGAGAGACCGAGTTATTTCAATATTTTCATTTCCTCACCCGCTACTAAACAAAACGCATCGTTGAGTTCTGCCACTTTATCTCGAAAATTCAACTGAAAGTGGGATACGGAGCGCCTTATATTAACAAATTTTTTACATTATTTGTACAATTACTCAATAAGCAAGAAAATCTTGACTTAACATTGTATCAATTTCCATTATTATATCTAAAATACTTGACTGAGCCTCGAACACAATATTTGATACGGAGCTTTATTTCTTGATTTATAAAATTTAAATAATTATTCTAAAATAAGCCGTTAAAATAAACGAGCTTCCCAAAGTGTATTGCGTACAAAAGCCCCTATCTGAATTATTTGTAAAGATTTCGTTTCCGACTTAATTGTTTACTGCGACAACGTCAACGCTTCAAGCCTTCGTCGACCCCTTTCACAAAAGTCACTTGTTTACGTTTCACAATTATATTTTTGGAAATAAATGAAATACTTGGTCTGATTTTTTAAATGTTACAAATTGGTTCGTTTTATAATATTACGAAATTGAATGTAAAAGCGAGAAAAAGGATTTTTTTGGACTATCTCCGGGTGTGTCTCATGAACGGTGGTAATTAAAACGTTCAAATTTTCACAGATAATGTTTTTCTGTTGCCACTTTAACAATAAGTACTAAAAAATAGAATAACATAAATATTTAAAGGGGCTACCATACAACAAATGTGTTTTATTTTTGCCGATTTATAGATAATGGTATGGAACTCTTCGTGCGCGAGTTCAACTCGCACTTCCTATTTACTTAACTAAGTAGGCTTATATTCTAACTACTTATTACCTTCGGTTTCCCCTACGTGTTTTAATGGAAATACGACACGCGACATATTCTAACGTAACCTCGGAAGTGATCGAGGTAACTCTGACCGGGTTGCATCGATCATCGTGATGTAGCTCTAATGAATAGCCTATAGCTTACTGCAATAAAACGGACTATCCACTACAAAATAACTTTTCAATTTCAACCAATAATTCCTGAGATTAGTGCACTTGGCCAAACAAACTCTTTATCTCTCTTTGTTTATATATATTGTTTTTGGTTTAAAGTAAAATGTAAGTTATTACAGTTCACATTAACTGTTTTGCCAAAAAATCAAAAGGATTTTTGTCTGAAATAGATTCATATTTGTGACAAAAGAGATTTCGGTTTCAAACAATACTTTGTAATCTTTTAGCGTATAGTTTACAATCGGGGTTTCGATGTTTTGTGCGATGTACAAAATAATACAAAACAAAAAATAAATAAAACTGGTACTCTAACGTATAAAAACGTTATAGTACCAGTTTTATTTAAAATACGATGTAACCTAAAGATTTTTTTTCTTTTCCAGTGGGCACACGCATTGAAGTATATTTTTTGAAAACAAAATACTAGATGATATTTTTTAATATCATCTAGTATTTTGTTTTCAAAAAATATATTTCAATGGTGCATACTGCACACAGTAGAGTAGGCAGAGGGAACACTCCGTTCCCCATTTTCAGCTGAACTCGCAATGCCTCTATTGCGTGTTCACTAGCGGAACTCCTTCAAGACAAAGTGAAGAAAATGGAAATATTAAATATTTTATTACCTCGTGAAGGAATATGACCCACACCTATCGCATTTACAGTAACACTTTGTGCCTCTGGTAAAAAATGGTAATGACAAAACTTAGTTACCTCTTAAAATAATAAATTATTCAGATAAATCATATATTAACAAATAATTAGGTACATTTAGCACGAGATTATTATTTTTTATCCATTAATATTCTATTTATTTGAAATAAGATTTTATTATATTATCATCATATAATTATATTATTCATTATATCTACTATGAAGTCTAAAAATAATGATATGACTAACAATTCTACAAATAATATCAGTAATAAGCTGCATTTATATTTACCGGTTTATTTTATATTATTTTACATATATTTGCTAGGTAGTACCTGGACTTCGACAAATACAAAGTACAAACCGGACTGTTCGGTTTGCTTAGCCGCTGTAGCCTTGCTATGTTAACAGATGATCTCATGTTAGAACCTATTTACTTGCCAAATGTATGATGTAATGAGCTTCTTACAAATTTCTTTTACTTAAATTAAATATTAGTCCTAATGAAAACTAAAACTACCTATACTTATATGTATATTCATTCGCTGATAATTATTGTTTATATTCAACAGTATGTAAATATGTATATTTTAGTTAATACAAATGTCTTGACTAATGCAGTTTTTTTTTCAATATTTCTTTTAATACGCTAACATATTAGGAAATGTAGATAACCTAATGACAAGACACTCCGTTCTCACTTTCTAAAGGAATATTGAGGGAAATGAAACTTGTTCATTTCATTGAGTGACGGTCTAATCTACAAATATTACAGTGGAACTTCACGCTAGGTTCACGCTGTACTCCGCATATAGCAGGTGGTAATGGTGGCGGAGGGAACTTGGGAACCTAGTACTAAAAAACTTCATTTCAAAGCATTACTTGTCGAGACGCGGAACTCAACTCCGCGCTTATTTTATTACCTGGAAATCAAAATAATAAATGTTTCATTCCCCTAAATGGAAATTAAACTTCTTACAGTCGCACGTTTTCACCAATAGTTGTGCATAAAATAAATATTAGATAACAATAATATGTGACATTAAACACCTAATAAAATTACGACGGACCAAAACCAACCAAACACTCGTCATAAAATGTCAATACATTTTTTTACGACATTCATTTTCTTATTAATAATGTTTATAGTTGTATTAACTGTCCAATACGCTTTTTATTTGTACATAAAACTTTCCAGTTGTCAATTCAATTGACCGTTGTTTGTGTTACAGTTGTGATATTTTTATATTTCCTTTTATTATTTATTAGATTTTTTAAAATAATATTTTGGTAATTATTTTTTATTACTTAAATAAATCTAATAAATACATGTACTGATTATTAAAAATAGTATAGTTAAAAAATATTTTCTTGCAATCTTAAGCATAGAATATAAATAAACATTTTTTATTTTTTTTCTAGTATTAAAAATACTTGAGGCCAATCGTGGCGCAGGGACACAAAATGTGACTATAAACGCGTTCGATAGGTTCGATCCTCACTCGAGGAATTTAAATATTTTTATTAATTATTTTTTTCATTCCTTTCTGTCGAGGCTAAAGCGCGGCGTTTAGTTCCGCAAATTAACGTTATGCCTTCAGCATTTGGAAAGTGGGGAACGGAGTAACTTATTAAATAGTAGATCAATTCTTTAATATTAAGAACAAGTAGTATTACAAGACATTTCAACTGTAATCTCCCATAACAGTAACTTATAGAAATTGCTAATCAAATTTCAGTAATACACCAACAAATTACTAACCGATAATTCTGTTGTAATTCTAGATCTAGTTACAAATCATTCAATATTTCGCGATGCTCACACGCTCGTTTCGATAGTCTACGCAACTACATTAGATATGGTACAGCAAATTGATTATTGAAAAACTTCTATTGCTACCGTTCTATCCTTAACCTTAATACGCATAACAATCTAACAAGATTGGTTATATTTTTGATATACGGCGAGCGGTTTCGGTTTTACTTTTAGGTTGCGCGGGCGCAGGCACGCATTGGTCTTCCGTTCCGCTCAGTGTTACAACGACAGTGGCTGAGAACGAACTAAGTAACTCGAACGACGATACGTGCTTCTAAATAGCTTGTGATCTGTGGCTGTTGAACTTTTGTGCTTTGAGTGTGTGTTTGAACTTATTTCATTTTAAGGTAAGTTTTTCTTTGTAATGTATGCTAATTTATTTTGATTTATTGAATGATTTACATTGTGTCGTGTTTTCTAATGTGTGTGTGTGTGTGTGTCCCTTTTTCTATTATGTAGAGTTTATATTTTTTTCTGTTTTTAAATATATTTTTATTTATTTTGTAAACATAAATAAAAATTAATTAAAATAACAGCTTAATATAATCATATTATAATAATTGATAATTATAATTTGATTTTACAACAATCTAAAGCTAACTAAGCGATAATATAGATTCATATTTAAAACGTAAATGTATCGTTTGAAGATATTTTTGTATAATAATTTTATTGCTGAAAATAAATCATAAATCGATCAACATTTATTGTAAGGTAATTGGTGTCAATATACGGTACATTAACTGTCATTAGCATGAAATATTACATGTAAATAAGGCCCGAATTTTATTCATGCCGTATTTTGTCTCAATCAGTACAATCAAAAATATATATCTATTACTACCGATTCAGTAAAATACATTTATTCATTTTATTTTAAAATAATAAAATATAATTAACTTTTGATTTTGAATGAAATGAGTATTTTTGCGAAACACAGTATTGTTTTAATGAAAAGAAAGTTGAAACAAAACAAAACTTTTTATCTACAAAAGAAAGTTTTTATTCATTATTCCAATTACGTAAACGTTTAATGTGAACGAAATTATATATAATAAATAAAATAATATTTATTGAATATAAAATAAATTTATATATATTAATCGATATAGTTATTTGGTATTGCTTAGAAACAATTTTATTACACAGGCTAGAAACAGGCCACTCTTACAAGTTTTTAATAAATGAATATTTATAATAAACCAAGCTTAGGTCGATATTAGAATGAATTGAATATATTATTACGAAAATTATCCACATTTTTGCATAAAAATATGTATGAATATTAAAATATTTTTTATAATTAAAAAATATAAAATATATTTTTTATTATTTCCATTTTAATATATTTTTTTACAAATGAATAATGTAATAAGAATAAAAATAATAAAATACAAATAATTCAAACTTTGTTTTATAGTTATCGTCAAAACTGTTTACAAATATTTAAACAGATTAAATTTTATGAATAATTTTTTAAAATTACTTCATAATAATATATAAGTATACTTAATTGTGATACCGTCATTTAATAACGCAAGCCGTGGTTGTGCGTTCGATTCCCATTAGGCAAGTGAATTTTTATTAATATTTTAATTTTTTCGCTCTAGTACCTAGCAAAAGCGCAGCATTGAGTTCCGTCACTAAACTCGCAATGTCTCGAAAATTCGGCGAAAACTGAGCAACGTAGTGTCTTAACACTGGGTTCCCTCTGCCTAGGCAGCTAGCTGAAAAAAAAATGAATACAAGTATTAGCGTACTTAAAAATAAATTGATACAAAATAGTTCTAGTGTTGAAAATATAAGTTTGGCAACATTCAAATTAGCATGCCAGTAACAATCGATGATTTTTTTTTTCGCCGTTTCGTAACATCCGATACGGTTCGCACGAAATATGTAACATCGTTGGGTCATAACGAAAGCCTATTAGCGCTGTTCTAAACTACGCGAAACCACGGACTTCAATAATTTGGAGACTGATGGCGAAAAATGAAAGTTTACCAATTCGACGACGTTTTTTTATAGTAATTATATATTTTTTTTTATTTTAATATTATTTTAAATTTCTATATGTATGTTTGTGAGAGAAAAAAAAATATATCTTTTGTTATTAAGTGGTAAACATAACAAAACAAAAAACGATATAATTTTAAATACTATATAATTTTATACTTTTTCAATTGCAGTTTAAGCAATTGAAAAAGTTGGTTTGTATGCTTGCCAATATCTGATGCTTGATGACCCACTGTCAATCGGGTGAAAATTTATATTCTTATTTTAAGTATGTAGGTGTTTCCCCCGCTTAAGTTATCCGCCACCCAATGCTAAATGTCATTGAAGAGATCGAGAGAGCCGAATAAATCTGTTGTCCTATAATTTGCTTCTAGGATTTTTATTTTATTTTATTATTAAAATAAAGTATATTTATAATAAAAAATACGGCGTCGGCCATTTAACACGAAATACCTCCAGAATTAGACGGAAAATGGGAAACGAAGTATCGTAATACTAGGGCCCCCTTTGCCTACCTCGCTATATGTGTGATACAGCATGAAACTAAAAAAAATATAATAATTAAAAATATGTTACAACACACATTTGTTTTCTAATATTCTACGTAGAGCGGTGTAAACAACGATCACACAGTACCTAGATTAGTACTTTACCTTAGATTTTCCAATTTATAGTAATCATAGTTTACTTTGATTATCGTGGCCAGTTAATTGTACGTAATAAATCAAACCGACCACGTTATTTTAGAATTCCAAAACTCAACATTTCAATTACCAATTTTCTACTACTTTACCATTATTTCTGGCCGCAAGTGTACAATACTCTAGTATAATTTACTATAATTCAAAGAGCGCAAGTTTTCTCTCGGTCTAAATATCCCACGTATATAAGATGAGCACGACCTACTAAAACGCACTCTCACTGTCACGAACGGAAAGTAAATACAAAGGACGATTTTATGCAGCAATAGTTCTTTATTAATTATAATTAATTATTTGAAAATATTTGTTTCATATCAGTTGTGGCGCAGTAGTAGAATCGTGCGACCGTAAACGCGACAGGTAGTAGGTCTGATGCTCAGTCGTGAAAATGAAATATTTACTATTTTATCTACTATATAATCAAATAAAATTAGGTAGGTTTCCAGGTTCCCTCTGTTTACCCTGCTACGTGCGAAATACAGCATTTTGGTATCACCTAAAAAAAAATGTTTGAAGTACTTTATATTTTTTAATCATATTTATAATTTAAAAATATAACATGTAATAACATTTATTGATTATATATTATTCAATCATAAATGTAAATTTGGCTCATTTTTTGTGCAATAAATTATACAAATTTATTGTCCCTTTTTTAATATACTTGTCAATATACGCACACAAACACAAACTTTGATTGTGTAATCAAAATTACTAATATTCTGAAATACTATAAATAACTACAGAACAATATTAAACTTCATGCAGCAAAAATATTCAACTCGTTATAATATTAATGTCATACCCTTTATAATCACTTTATCCTGTGTATTTGCTGTATTAGTCATAATTAGTACAGACCATTGCTAGCAGATTAAAGAGTATTTATAACAAGTTATAGAAACAAATGCTTGAACATTTTAATCAAATAAAATATTACATTAATATGTAAATTCTTCGTCCAATAAATAAATTTGTTTTTGTAGTGTCACGCTGTTTCCCGTATATAGCAGTGTATGCAGAAAGAACCTGTTAACCTAATGTTAAGACGCTCTGTTCCCATTACGACATTGTGTCGCCCTTTTTCAACCGAATTCTGGATACATTGTGGGTGTTCGATAAGAGGGGCGGGACGCCGCGCATAGTCTCTGGTAATGCCCGCATTCAGATTCATTTCCTCGATTGGAAATCAAACTTGTAACTCATCGTGTTTAGACGTACGCTTTTGCTTAAACGCCACGACTGGCCTCAAGCTCGAATAAATATATTTATGCTAACATTATTTTACGTAAATAAACAACGAATATTTCTATAAAATATCGAAACTCACTTTTCTGCCTCAGTACATATTTTACTTAGACTAACCCTATCGGCGGATATCAAAAGGAACCATCAGCACCTGCAACTGCATAGTGCATAGTATGTAGGTATAGGCAACAATTTTCAAAGCGTTCAATAATTACCGATATTAACCTTTTACATTATTCTCGTGAGGCATACCTTGGCGCGATCGTGATTTCTCGAGAGATTGTACTCTACTATACTCGGAAAAATGTCAACTTATGGAAATCTATTTGAAACAGGTTAAATAGAATATAGTAAAAATTATATTTAGTTACACATGCAAGTTCAGCAGGATTTGTAACGAATATATCTCTTGTATATATATAAATGCTATGATTATATTACGTCTTATTTTATCATATTTTTCTTCTCTTTTCTATTTTTAATTAAAGTAATCGAAATAATATGGTATATAAACTATTAATACTGTGAAGGCAGCAATGATAGTGTCGATACGTTAATAGTTTGCAAAAAACTCAGTACCTCATTATCATATATATATATATATGTGTTTATATATTTTTTTCTGAAATTAAATTACCTACTTAATTTTGAATAAATCACAATAATCAAGTTTTTTTCACCGTTTTAGAACAAAGAAGCGTTTTGCGTGTAATACAAATCAAATTCAATTATACGACCGTTTAATATTAATAGACACTTTATATTTATTATACTTGTTGTTATTACGTAAAATTCATAATTTTATTACCTTCATTAATAATATAATTGAACTTATTTATTTATATGAAATATATAAAATTATTTTTGGGCTACAAATTTTGTTTTATTTAGAACGTATAAAAATTTTTACGTAGTGAGATCCGCGCATCTTGGAATCCGTCTACGCCCGTAAAAATGTGTTTTTTTAATTAGATGAATTTTTGAAGGCTGTATACATATCAACCTGAACACAGGATTCAGATATCAATATTAAAAAAAATTGCTGTCAATGTAAACAGTCTCTCACTGCATAATTATAACAAGTCATTTTACTATAAGGTCATTTTACTGGTTTGAATGGATCGCAAATTATATGAGTATGTACACATCTAGTCCTAACTTCTAATAGTATTACTTTAAATACAGTTCATTGTAAACATATATAATAGCTTCACGCTCTATCCCGCCCATAACAGGGTAAGCTGAGGGAACCTGGAAATCTGGTGTTAAGGCACTTTTCACTTTTCTGCCGAATTCTGTAGATATTGAGTGTTAAGACGGATCTCAACCCTGCGCTTTACCTTGACCACCAGAGCGACGAAACGAAAATTTTAAATGTTGCATTTCCTTGAGTGAGAATTGAACAAACAACCTGTTGCATTTGCAGTCACACGCTTGTGCCCCCGCGCCACGACTGGCCTCTATATAACTTATAGTGATTCGACATAAACATAATTATATAAGTAATACTAATTCGAAAAATAAAAAATATAATATATTTTCGATTTAGAACAATTGTTTATAACAAAAGCCAACTAGTTAGCTAATCGTTTATTTTTGCTTTATAAATATTCATAGACTCACTAGGCGTAAAGGCTGTTTTTGAAGGTAAAAATACAAAATTTATAATTATATTCAATTTTGTAATTAAAACGAAACTTAATATATTTGCTCAATAACAGTGATGCCTTAATCACCGTTGGCTTTTAATTTGTGAATTTTTTTTTGTTTAAAAATTTATAAAAAGGTACCGGGGCGCGGGACGAGGTGTTGTGCTTTATGTGATGGTTGTTGGTTCAAGACCTGTTTAAGGAAATTTAGATTTTTTATATCCAAGTTACGCTTTTCAGAACGTTGATGGTTTATAGAAAGAAACTAGTAACTAATGTTATGGTAGGAGCCATTGTTTTTTTTGCCTAACTTTCACATGGCGTGAGTGAACGTTTCTGTCAATATTCAAATTACAAAATTTAGAGTTACTTTAATATATTTTTCATTATTTTCCACGTTACGTTAAAGTAGACTATAAACAAATCAAATTAAAATAAAAAAAAGATTATGCGCAAGAAAATACAATTCCTAAAGTAACGTGATTTTAAGCCAATGTAGGGTTAAATTGTTATCGTTGGGTCTCCATAAATTTAAGAAATAGTGATATCACAAAGGATCCCTATAATTTGCGTGATAAAATTCGCAACACATTTTGGACCAACCCTTTTAACATTGAACCTAATGATATATTTCCAAAAATATATTGATGTGAATATAAAAAAGGTTAAGTTAAGGTTACGTATAACTTATTTGAAAATACTTTTTATTTATCAGAATATTTTATTCGATTAGTCTCTCTCTTCCAATAGAAATTAGAGGTTGAAAAATTTGGTACATATCTCACTTGATCACTCTTGATATAATTTAAAATATGAAAAATTAAATAGGAACAATGATTTTATTAGTTTTTTTTATACTTTCCACTTCGTACTAACGAAATTTTTATGACCAAATCTTAATAAAAATAATAATAAAATTTTGAGCATCCACTTGTCATAAAAACGATACACTCTTTTCATTCCGAAATATAATAACTTATTTAAAAACCACTCGTAATATAACCAGTTTTATACGAAAAGAAAATATTTCGCTTTGAATTCTTTTATTATAATAAGTTCGTGCAATAACGACAGACGGCGACCCAGCTATCTGCATATTATAAATGAACCAAGAGATTACATTTATCACTTTTATATCCACGAGATGAGACAAGTGAAAACCGTAAACTTTTTTAAACACGCCATGTTTTATGTTTGAGATAATTTTTATATAATATTTTTTATATATTAATAATATTGGGATACACTCAAAGACCTATGGTGCAATCTAGAGTGGCTAGCCTAAGAAAGTAGGTGATTCGTAAATTCGATTGCCAAAAAATTGTATTGTATGTATGTATTTCATATTTTTTTTATGTTTTGTTGATATATGATGATTGATGATGATTTCAGTAATATATGCTTTGAGTGATATACTTACATTTGAGGCCAGTCGTGGCGCAAGGGCACAAAGTGTGACTGTAAATCGACTGGTTG